>JAACNH010005332.1:0-20659 GCA_019447015.1 Hymenochirus boettgeri | reverse complement strand
GTCAGCCCTCCAATTCCCCTGACACTATTAGGTCAGCCCTCCAATTCCCCAGACACTATTAGGTCAGTCCCTCAATTCCCAGACCACTATTAGGTCAGCCCTCCAATCCCCAGACACTATTAGGTCAGCCCTCCAATTCACCAGACCCTATTAGGTCAGCCCTCCAATTCACCAGACCCATTAAGGTCACCCTCCAATTCACCAGACCACTATTAGTTCAGCCCTCCAATTCCCGACACATTAGGTCAGCCCACTCCAATTCACCGACACTATTAGGTCAGCCCTCCATTCACCAGACACTATTAGGTCAGCCTCCAATTCCCCAGACACTATTAGGGCACCTCCAATTCACCAGACACTATATAGGTCAGCCCTCCAATTCACCAGCCACTTTAGGTCAGCCCTCCAATTCACCAGACCACTATTAGTCAGCCCTCCAATTCCACCAGACACTATTAGGTCAGCCCTCCAATTCCCCAGACCATTAGGTCAGCCCTCCAATTCACCAGACACTATTAGGTCAGCCCTCCAATTCCCCTGACCTATTAGGTCGCCCTCCAATTCCCTGACACTATTGGTCAGCCCTCCCATTCACCAGACACTATTAGGTCAGCCCTCCAATTCCCAGACACTATTAGGTCAGCCCTCCAATTCCCCAGACCTATAGGTCAGCCTCCCGATTCACCAGACACTATTGGAAGTCTGATCTCAGGGCCGCCATTAGAAGTTTCTGGTCCTCCCACCACAATGTTATTGCCGTGTACACGTCGTACTTTACAGGGTTTTAATATCTCTGCCATTAGTATAGTATTTGAGTTGAATAAAGACATACTTCCATCCAGTCCAACCCATATGGGGAGATAGGGCAGAAAATAACAACCGTTCATTTATCTAATCCATAGGGAACTTAATTAAAGGGATCATCACATTAATACTTCTGCGCGCATAATATATAAAAAACCCTTTTATTTAATGGTTTGCATTACATTTTTGACAAGCCTTATTTAAGGGGAACTCCATGAATAAATTAAGGAAATGAGTGATTAAAATGTTCTTGTGTTGTCTTAACTAGTGAGCTTAAAGGGCATGTCCCCCCAGAAAACAAATAATAAAAGGATCAATTGTTAGTATACCCGCCCCCAACCCCAACCCATATATTTTGCACTTTATTACCTGAATCATTGCCCCCATTCTGGCTCCTCCCTCCATGCAGTCATCAAGGCTGTGACAACTGACATCACAACCAATGATTGACGGCTGCTTCACCTGCCCTGCACACGCTTAAGCTTATAAAATGCTCGTTGAGCATAGCGAGGAGGAGATACCTTTGCCAGAAACGGATTGGACTTCATTAAATATCAAGATACAAAAACATGTAATAAACTGGTAAAAATAGTAGTTGGGATTGCAGGCAGATAACTGACAAGTAGCGTGGCAGAGTGGCGAGGGACCAGGTTTGGTAAGTCTCTTCAGGGGCATCTTCCTTAAAAATGAATAATGCAAAAATTCAGTGCTGAACCCTATAGATAAAATTTTATTTAATTGCTGGACTTGCCCTTTAAATGGATTGCTTCTGTTCAGTGCACTTGAAGAATTGGATCTGCTAAAGTTAATTAAAGGCTTTGCTTGTCCATTCCACATGTCTGGCTGAATTGAACAGTGAGACAAAATGTACCAGACCTTCCCAAAGAAATAAGAAGTCATTTCCTTAAACATCCCCAAGTCTCAGAATAAATGTCCCTTTCTCCAAACCTATTACATTTGTTTTATCAGATATCTCGTATATTCTTGTACGTTTTATTCTTCTCCGTTAAATGCTGACATTGATTTCTTGTTAAATTTTCAGTTCATTTTAAATTAGAAAAGGTCATTAAATTTCCAAAGAGCAAGATACGACGTCTTTAAATAGTGCCTCACCTAATAGACAGAGCGTCTTGCTCGCTGCTTATAAATTGACCTTGTATAAAAGTATATTAATGTATATTGAAAAAAATGCAGAGTGGGGATGGATGGGAAATTTGCAACACTAATCAATCAAAAGTTATTATGAGGCTATTGACCTGTGAGCAGTGATTGTATTGCAGCTATTTCCGTTTGTGCAAACAGTGTCCTAACATTATATAGAGAACAGCTTAATCTTTATTCGCTGTGGAAATCTCGGTGTAGAACAAATTCTTTTAAACCGTAAAGGCGCGTTTGACCCGATCGCCCGAGAGTGTTAATTTATGTGCTTATTCAAGTGTCTGCATAAAATATTCAGCACATCGCACATTCATACGTATTGTATTGTTACATACGTATACGTTTCGAATATCCAATTCAAACTAGAGATGTCCGAACTCGCAAAATCCGGTCCGCTCGAGGATCCGCCAATTTTCGGTAAATTCGAAAATCCGCGAGAGGACCATTTAAAACCTATTAAATTCGAAATACGAGGATTCTTCGAAATACGAAATCTGCGATTTCTCGTATTTTCCCCGTATTTCCCAATCCCCGTAATTTCGAAATTTTCGAAAACGCAGTATTTTCTAAAATACAAAAATCCTCGTATTTCGAAAATTTTTAAAAACGCGGTTCAGAAAAGTTCAAGAAGGCGGAAAACCGTAAAATCTGCGTATCCTGTTGTTCGCATAATAATTTTTGCGGGATGATCGACTGATAGTTCAGTGTATCGGTTGATCGAAACGGGTTTTTTTTTGGTTTTCATCCAGACGTGACTCTCAGATCCATGGGTTTTCTAAGCTGGCGGTTCTGAACTGAAACCAGGTACATTTCGAAACCAGGATTTTATCCTGAAACCAGGTTTTGAGAGAAGCACCCTACGTGAGCAGCGATCCATTTTATGCCGCATGCGATCACCATTTTTCTGCGAATCAGATGTGCCCCAATAACGGAATATTGGCTGATTCGCAGCATAAATGCACGGTAATGCGCATGAACACGCAACATTGCTTTGCGCATTTCAAGTGCGTTACCGCGCCATGTATGTAGCCGCAGCCTTATCAACAGACTACCATAATGCCTAAACTATTGAGCTCATCCCAATGCCTCAGATGCCATAATTGGATTGGCTTGCATGAGAATCTGAATGATAAGTAACAGCGGACATTTGTAGCCAATCAGTTTTTGGTTCCTAAATGTTTTCCTAAGATTGGACCCATTGGGAAGTCAATCAAAGGACAGAGTATCCTATGCATGTGCTCAGGGTTTTTGTTCTGCTGATCGGTGATGTGGATATTGACCATAGTGGATCGATATTTACAAAATCGCCTACGTATTTTCCGGCACGTCCACCAGTCTTAGGTGCTGCATAGGATCAAACCACCAGAGATAATATAGATTTTATTTTCTTTCTAACCTTCAATAGTCAATGTGCGGTTTGTATTTCTCTCGGTGTAAAGAATGATTACCTGCTCTAACAGAAAACATCCTTCGGGGCGTCTTTTCCAGTCGATCTCCAGGGCAACTGGAATATCTTTTTTCTACATAACAGAAAGTTTTTATTATATTTAAAGCGAATAGGGTTTAAGGTAAAGTCTATCAGGCTTCCTTTGTTCCATTATAGAGAGATTCATGGTAAAAAACTGCATTGCTGTTTGGCAAATGGAAAAGAGGTTTTAAAGGGTATGTAAACTGAAAAAAAAGAATCATCTTAATCTATAAATCAATGCATGTAAGTAGCACATACTCTGAGGTGTTTGTGTTGCCTTCAATCTAGTACTTGTTTTGTAAAGGCTAAGTATCTACTCTTCCACTCTAAACCGACCCCCCTTTTATCAGAAACAACTCTCTGTGAGGGCAAGCATGCTCAGTAATCACTATGGGCAGCACTGGGAATTGAAATTTCCCTCAATGCATTTAACACATTTCAATTGTACATTCCTCCAAACTGCACACAGCAGAATAGTTTATGATAATAGGTACTAGATTGACAGCTGAAGTGTAGATGCTTCAGATTCATAACTATAGAAATAGGGGACAGATCAACAAAAAAAGGTACAGTGATAGTTAAGAAGAATTCCAGTATTAGGCAATTAAATAAACTATTTTCCCAGTTTCCCAGTCCCTTTAAATCTTTGGGAAACCGCGGATTATGTGTAATTGTACTCATGGTCTAGAATTCCAAATGTTGGATAATGTAAACTTTCATAAGCTCATTCCAACTGATTCATGACAGTGGATCACTCACTGGTTTTTGTTACTTTCCCTTGTGTAGATATTAAAGTGGCAGTACCAAAGGTGGAGCGATACCATTGGATCCGACGGTAGTGTCCTTTTCTCGTTACTGTGTGATCGTTCGTGATCGTTCGGAAATGCCTGAAAATTTCCCCAGCCGCGGTCGTCTCCCTGTACTTAAACTATAGGATTTGATCACAGCGGGGGGAAATCACAGTCCCAAACGTTCTCCCTATGCTTAACATAGACAGGACAGAATCTTGCAGACAGTGGCGGCGCTACACGGGGCACAATGGGGCACGTGCCCCAGTTGACAGATGCAGTGCCCCCCTTCCAAGTTCCAAAGCATACTGGCTTTCATTCTGTTGATGCTCACAACCATCCCGATTTTGCCAGTTTTGGGTGCTTTTCCCGGTGTCCCGGCACCCCTACTGTGTTCCGCATTGTCCCGTATATAACGTCCGGGCAGTGTAAGTCTCCATAAAGACCGAAATTCCTCTTACAAGACCTGTTAGTGACCCTGCCAAGCCGGAAACTGTGGAGAATCCTGGGGCACAGGCGGGAACAACCTCCGCGGCTCCTGTCTGTGCTCTGCACAGCCGGTCTGGTAGGAAAGCAGGGCTGAAGAACAGGGAATAATGAAGGGGAGGTCAGTGCCCTTGCATGTGGGAGACACTGCTGCTCTCTGTCTTTAAAGATAACTCTGTGCTGCCTCGGCTACAGTCTGGTAAATGAGAATATAGCCCCCCCCATGCCATGCACATTTACCAGACTGTCAGCCAAGGCAGCACAGAGTTAACTTGAAAGAAAAGTTATCAGCTATTCTGTATTGAGAGCAGAGCAATGTGTGTGTGTGTGGTGTGTGGGGGGGGGGGGGGGTCTAAAGATAAAGGGCAAGTCCACCCCAGAATTACATTGCAACAGCCCCCAACCCCAAAACACTTATACTCATGGGCATCCACACCATAGGGCAAGGTGGGTCATTCCCCTCGATTCTGTCCCATTTTCCTTTTCCTATTTGTTGGATGTGACTCGTGAGCAGGGCCGGATTTCCTAGTTGCAGCTATTTTACCCTTTTAAATACTTCTCTTCTGGGTCATACCATTTATCATACACATAATGGTGTCACCCACATACAAGAGACATGGTGCGACCCGAAATTAATTATACCAGTTCTGTGGCAAACATGATTATACCAGTTACTGTGGGCAACATGATTATACAGTTACTGTGGGCAAACATGATTATACCATTTACTGTGGGCAAACATGATTATACCAGTTACTGTGGGCAAACATGATTATACCAGTTACTGTGGGCAAACATGATTATACCAGTTACTGTGGGCAAACATGATTATACCAGTTACTGTGGGCAAACATGATTATACCAGTTACTGTGGGCAAACATGATTATACCAGTTACTGTGCAACATGATTATACCAGTTACGTGGGCAAACATGATTATACCAGTACTGTGCAAACATGATTTACCAGGCAAACATGATTATTAAAGTGCCCATATACGGCCATTATCGTCTGAAACTTTGTTCGTTCACATCGTGCGTCGCAGGTCGGACCCCCAACACACTGTGTGTACTAACCTTAAGGCATGGCTGTAACAGGAATAGACAGGTAGGTTACTAGGTTACAAAATCCTGTAATAAACTGGTAAAAATAGCAGTTGGTCTTGTGGGCAAATAACTGACAAGTCACCAGTTTTTTGTTGTTAAGAGTGAACAGTTCTACATGCAGAGAAGAAGGATGGAGATGCTTCATGGAAGGACTTAGTTTCTCACACTTGAAAAAGGACAATTGTGTCCTTAACATGTCGTGTGTTATCAGTCACTTTTAGTGCAATTTTTGGTGTTGCAGTCTAAGTCCTTACATGAAGCTTCTGTATCCTAGCTCTGTATCCTAGCGTCTGTCTCCTCTTCTCTTCATGTATTCTGTTTCCTAGGGCAGTGTCACTAGAGGGAATTTACAGCCAGTTAGTGTGACCTTCATTGATATACACTATGCCTATGATGCCTATGATGGAGACTTAACCTCTTACCTATAGGTGTCACCTCACAGCTATATTCCAGCCAGCGGTAGTTGCAGCATCAGCATCTGTTATAGACAAACCCATATGCAGCACCTGTGGATACATAGATACTAAGCAATTTGTGTTGTGATTTCATACATCCTATCATTATGTTTTGGTGATTGTGGGGAAACCGGAGTGCCCGGAGGAAACCCACGCAGGCACGGGGAGATCATACAAACTCCATGCAGACGTGTCCTAGGTTGGAATTGAACCCAGGTCTCCACGCTGCAAGGCATCAGTGCTACCACTAAGCCACCGCGCTGCCAGCTATTCTCTACCTTTTATGTTTATTAAGACCTTCTAACAGCTATAACAGTTATGACATCACTAGCTATTTGCATGAGGGGTGGAGCTATGACTCATCACTGCCCAGTTTGTATTGATAGAAGCACAAAGCCTAAAGCTGGCCATACACAGGCAGATATTAGATAGATTTGAGATATCTGTCTAATGTCTAAAGACCACTTGTACAAGCAGCGATTTTTATCTTGAGATGTTCCTATGTAGCCCATTCATTTTGTGATCTCAAATTGCATTAAAGAACAGGCTAGGCAGTTGGTGCAATGACTGAATAATGTAGTAGGGGGACAGCCTAAAGTTAAGGTCAGCTGGGACAGCTGGGGGGAGAGCCAATAACAAGCCCCAGTGTGTTTATATAGACTTTACTAGTTTTAGTTACTGTAGTAAGCCCCTCCCATTAACAACAGGTTCACTATACCTACAGTTAACAAAAATGTGGGTAGACAATCAGGGGGGTTGGACAGGAGCGTACCTGCAGGGGCCTGCCCCCCCCCGCAAGAATGGAGGCCGGGCCCCTGACCCCCTTCCCCTATCCAAGATCCCTGCCGCGGTCAGATGTTTTAAACAGCTGATTGCATGTATGAATGAAACATACGGTGATCAGCTGTTTAAAAGACCGGACCCGAACTTCCAGAACTGAACCGAAGTTCGGGTCTGGTCTTTTAAACCTGATCGCGTGTATGTTTAATTAATACGCACGATCAGCTCTTTAGCAGCTGATCACGGAGGGATCTTGGGTTTGTGGGGGGCCCTACTCCCATCTGGGCTGGGCCCCCCGCAGTTGTGGGGGTGGTGGGGCAGTAGTTACACCACTGGGGTTGGAGGGACCATGGCAGAGCTGGACAGCTCCTAGATAGATCCTGCCCGCATCTCGGATGTCTGCTTCTCACAGTTACAAGTTACGCTGCCTAACTCACTGTGACAGGGACACTAGCAAACCATAATAGTGCAGTGTGTGGGACACTCCTACACTCAGTAGGCCAACAGGCAGTGGGCAAAACTTTATTATGCCAGTCACTGTGGGCAAACTTGATTATCCAGTCACTGTGGGCAACTTGATTATACCAGTTACGTGGGAAATTTGATTATACGGGACAGTGTTATTAAATCGTGGGGTCACTGGGGTAAATTAAAGTGTGGGGGTGCTAATTTATAGATCTATCTTCTGTCATCTATCTATCTATCTATCTTCTATTATCTATCTATCATCTCCCTCCCTATCTACCTACTATCTCCATATCTATCTGTTTATTTACATACCATATATCTATCTTCTATCTATCTATCTATCTATTCTATCTATCTGTCTGTCGTCTGTCTGTCTGCTGTCTGTCGCTGTCTGTCTATCTTCTATCTATCTATCTTCTATCTATCTATCTATCTATCTATCTATCTATTTATCTACCATCTCCATATCTATCTATCACTGCTATCTATCTATCTATCTGTCTGTCTGTCTGTCCGTCTGTCTGTCTATCTGTCTATCTATCTGTCTATCATTGCTATCTATCTATCTATCTATCTATCTATCTATCTATCTATCTATCTATCTATCTATCTATCTACTTCTATCACTGCTATCTATTTATCTATCTATCTATCTATCTATCTATCTATCTATCTATCTATCACTGCTATCTATCTATCTATCTTTCTAATCATCACTCTATCTATCTATCTATCTATCTATCTATCTATCTATCTATCTATCTATCTATCTATCTATCATCTATCTATCTATCATGCTATCTATCTATCTATCTATCTATCTATCTATCTATCTATCTATCTATCTATCTATCTATCTATCTTCTATCATCACCTATCTACTATCTATCTATCTATCTATCTATCTATCTATCTACTATCTTCTATCTATCTATCTAATCTATCACTGTCTATCTATCTATCTACTATCTATCTATCTATCTGTCTGTCTGTCTGTCTGTCTGTCTGTCTGTCTGTCTGTCTGTCTGTCTGTCTATCTATCTTTCTATCTATCTATCTATCTATCTATCTATCTATCTATCTATCTATCTGTCTGTCTGTCTGTCTGTCTGTCTGTCTGTCTGTCTGTCTGTCTGTCTATCTATCTATCTATCTATCTATCTATCTATCTATTTATCTACCATCTCCATATCTATCTATCACTGCTATCTATCTATCTATCTGTCTGTCTGTCTGTCCGTCTGTCTGTCTATCTGTCTATCTATCTGTCTATCATTGCTATCTATCTATCTATCTATCTATCTATCTATCTATCTATCTATCACTGCTATCTATCTATCTATCTATCTATCTATCTATCTATCACTGCTATCTATCTATCTATCTTTCTAATCTATCACTGCTATCTATCTATCTACTATCTATCTATCTATCTATCTATCTATCTATCTAATCTATCTATCACTGCTATCTATCTATCTAGCTACTTCTTCTTCTATCTATCTCTCTATCTATCTATCTATCTATCTATCTATCTATCTACTGCTATCTATCTATCTATCTATCTATCTATCTATCTATCTATCTATCTATCTAATCTATCACTGCTATCTATCTATCTATCTATCTATCTATCTATCTATCTGTCTATCTATCTGTCTGTCTGTCTGTCTGTCTGTCTGTCTGTCTGTCTGTCTGTCTGTCTGTCTGTCTATCTATCTTTCTATCTATCTATCTATCTATCTATCTATCTATCTATCTATCTATCTATCTATCACTGCTATCTATCTATCTATCTATCTATCTATCTGTCTGTCTGTCTGTCTTTATCTCTATCTATCTATCTATCTATCTATCTATCTATCTATCTATCTATCTATCTATCTACTATCTATCTATCTATCTATCTCTCTATCTATCACTGCTATCCTCTCTCTCTCACACGGTAAGGTGTAATAGCTGTTTTGTACACCTTACATTATACTACATAGATTATTGTTTTTTTAATGTGCCCCATTTGTTAGCCTTTGTGCCCATGTTGTGCCCCTGGAAAATTCTGGAGCTGGAGCCGCCACTGTATGCAGATTGTGCATACCCAACTTAAAGAAACACAATGTAGCAGTAGAGACCACTAAGGCAATTTCATGGTTGTGCCAACATTTCAATAGGAATCATCACAGTAAACATTTTCCTATAGAAGATCTTCTTCTGATTTTTACACAGACCCCAGGTTTTTCTACAGCAAGCCCGCCTCCAGTCACTTCCTTCCTTGGCTCCCCCCCTTACCCAATGGGTATAGACAACTCCATGTGCTATCCAATGAGCTCCATATCTCCCTTCTGTATTACTGGTCAGGACTACAGAGTAAGTGTCTAGACTGACTAGTCCAGTGACAGTTGTTCCCAATTTTATACAAATGGATCTTTGTAGTGAAGCCCTACATGTCCAATCACACACACGATAACCCAGTAGGCTCCTAAATTCTTAGCATGCCGGATCCTGCAAATGTTGCCTTTGCTATTACGCTGGCACACGAGTGTCGATATTCCAACCGGCAAGTTCGTTCTGTAAAAAAAGCAGCAAAAAGTACTTACAATCCTTTGTTCCCTCGGCGTTCTGATCCCGGCCCTCTGCTAGCCAGAAGTAGCAAACAGGGGCCGGACCGGCAGCAGCATCTGTGATTGGTTGAGAGGCAGGCAATCACAGATGCAGCTACACTATAGCAAAGTCTTTTAATGGTAGGGATCAGGAGCCAGAAGGGATCCAGAGGGAAGGAGGGGGTGGGAGTGCTCCCCTGTGAACAGGAAGGAGCAGGACTGGATGACACACAGACAGCACCTACTCTTTATGTTTTGGGACTTTGACAGGAGAACCATAAGGAAAAGATGAGTAAGGTAAGGATTTTTGAACACTAAACAGAGGGGCCATAGTGGGTAGAGATGATCGAAGTTTTGGTCCGTTTTTGAACTTCAGTAAAAGTTCTAAAGTTCAAATTCGGACCCATTAAAGTCAATGGGGAGTGATAGTTTGAAAAGTCCGGCTAAACTATAATGGTAACTTACTGTAATGGCTGTGACACCTGAAATGGTCTGGGGAATATGTCACTATCACGGTCAATTGTCAGTTTTGCACAAGCTACATTCAAGGGTTACAGTCATTTGAGGGTTACCGAATGATACTTTCGAGGGTTACCGAAAATTGAACCATAAATTCGAGGATTACCGAAATCGAATGATCCTTTAGAGGTTAGCAAACGATACTTTTTAGGGTTAGCGAAAACAATCCATACATTCGAGGGTTACCGAAAACAAACAATACTTTCGAGGGTTACTGAAAATCGAAGTCACATTCGAGGGTTAGCGAACATACATTTTAGGGTTAACGAAAACAATCCGTACATTCGAGGGTAACTATAAAGAATCAAACTTTCGAGGGTTAGTGAACGATACATTCTAGGTTAACGAAAACAATCCGTACGTTCGAGGGTTACCTATAAAGAATCATACTTTCGAGGGTTAGTGAACGATACTTCTAGGGTTAACGAAAACAATCCGTACTTTCGAGGGTTACCTATAAAGAATCATACTTTCGAGGTTAGTGAACGATACATTCTAGGGTTAACGAAAACAATCCATACATTCGAGGTTTAGCGAATGATACATTTTAGGGTTAGAAAACAATCCATACATTCGAGGGTTACCGAACGATACATTCTAGGGTTAGCGAAAACAATCCATACATTCGAGGGTTAGCGAACGATACATTCTAGGATTAGCGAAATCAATCCATACATTCGAGGGTTAGCAAACGATCATTTTAGGGTTAACGAAAGCAATCCGTACATTCGAGGGTTACCGAAAAAGAATGATACTTTCGAGCGTTAGCGAACGATACATTCTAGGGTTAGCGAACAGCTCGTAAATTCGATAATTTTAGAAATACAGCCGTAAGTCCGAAAAATGAAATAGTTTGAGTTCGTTCCAAACTCATAAAGTTCGGCTCAAACTCGGTTTGGTCTTGTGTCCATCTCTAGTAGTGGGTTAAATTTTAGTTTTGGGGTGGACAGCGCTTTAAACACATAGAAAATTAGATCAAATTGAATAGTAGAATACCCAAAAAATATATAGGAAGCTAAAAAATAGAGGATAGGAATTTAGCACTCTGGTAGCATTCTAATTGAATATTTGAAAGATCAGAAAATTCTGATTCAGAACGAAAGTCCCGATTGTTTCATCTCTAATGACCAGAAGGGGCAAGGCTGTCTCTGCGGTATTTGCCATCTGAGCCAAACTTTTGAATGCCTCCCCTTTGTACTACTAGGCGCTATGTTTATTTTCCTTCTGCTCTGCCTGCCTCTTCTCTGAAAAAAAAAAAAAATTAAAGTGAGCTCTGCCTGCCGCCTCTCTCATATTTAGCAGGGCACCGCCCTGAGCATTTGCTCATTTTGCCTCATTAGAGAGACAACCCCTGGAAGGGGGATTTTACCAGTTGGAACATTTTATATCAATCCCATCTGAGGACACGTTATCTCGAAGCAAGGTGGTAAAATCATTGGAACCCCTGGTCAAGTTTTTATAGGTAAGTCCAATTGGCTGTACCTCTTGCAGCCATCGAACACCTGTGGCCAGATTTAATCTACACCAGCCATCAGATGTTTTCTAGCTGTAGTAGACCAGTCTTCCGGTACCTCCAATTAGTCATTGCAAATTAACACCTCTTGTGTTTATTCTAAAGATTTTTTATTAGAAATGATCAGCCCACAGGAGAGGTTGAAAAGTAATTATTGCAATCACGGACAGGTTTTCCCCTAGATATTGTACTTGGCATTGCGATACATACGTGGCCCCTCCACATTGGAAATTACCATTTTTTTCATTAGTAACTCGTAACGTATTTTATATTCCAACTCAGTATAAAGATCTCTGTCCATCAATTCCAGTTGATTAGACTCCATGACAGCGAATGCTCTCGCTGTACCGTACTGGCGCTGGAACTGTCTTTCAATCATCTGTGTATAATTGAGAGTGTTGCACGGAGACATGCAGAGTTCTCAAACCATATCATTCTATGTATAGTACAAAGCGAGCCAGGGAAGCTATTAATCTCATACATCCCGAGCCCCTCTAGTGTAAAGAGACCCAATGTGGTCTCTAACTATGTCCTATGGAATTCCACACTCACTAAGTCTTGGCACTCTAGTATGACCAGCACTCGGCTTATAACTAGACCTTATCTTATCATTTTAACTTAGAGAATAAACATTTACTGTATACGCAGAACACCCTCAAAACTGGAGCTATTTCCTATCTTATCTATCATCAGTCATCCAGGTCATTGTATATCTAATATATATATATATTATATATATATATCTATTATATATATATATACTGGAAATTCCTACCTTACCACTCATTTGAACCAAGGAAGCGCTAGATCTACAATTTTCGGGTTATATACCTGTATACCATTATTAATGTGTATGGGTGTGCTGACAGTGATTTTTTTTACAACCGATGGTGATTTTCCAGGCTGGCCATACGCTAGCGGCGAAGACATCGGGACGTAAAATATTTCTTGTGTACCCAGCCTAAGAATGTCACAGTTATGCAGTAACTGACAGATCAGTCTCTTCTCCCAATCTGCCCTCCCTTTATTAACATATTTTTGTCAAGGTCATAGTATGATGGGAGGAGAGTCAGTGACTCTGATTAGGGGGGGAGCCAGAGAGTACCCAGTTACTGATGAGTAGATCGACCCTTTAATGATACTGATAACATCAAACTTTCACAGTTTGGGCACTGAAATTCAAGACTTAACTGGCGACTTTCCTGCATCTGTTCTAACGAAGTGGCTACCAATAAGTAATTATTTACAGATCAATCCCATTGGGATTAGTAGAAGGGATGTTTATATGAATATATTGTACAATATATTCATGCAGAACATGTGGCCCCATAAAGTGTCCTGGTCCCTAGACAGATCCCATGTTGCCTTGCGGGTAATCTAAGACATTATCTAATAGAAACATCAAGTCTCTATGATTTTCCTGTGCTGGAGCCCATGGGCTATTGCTATCACAGGGGCCCCAGAAATGTACATGATATGGGGCCCAGAAAATAAGATGTCAGCCCTGTGTTATTTGTTAATGCAAATGAAATAGCATCACCCAGATAACATAGCATCTTTAAAATAGCTTTAACATTAGCCTTTTCTATGAACCAGCCCTGCTAAGATTTCTGGGAAATGTAGTTTATCAGTAGGGTGTTGATTTACCTTGCTTCATAGCTATAAGAATATGTAACACTACGTACGCCATTTTTTTCTACTCTGCAACAGAGATACAGCACTGACGTGACATTTTCCACACAATTTCAATGTGAGTTGAGACACATGGCAACACCCCATATCTCTGACCATCTGTTAATCACCATTCAGGAGATAAATATCGTGTCACCTTACTGATGATTTTCATTAATTATAATCATAGCTGCAGCGATTGGGTAGCAGAGATGGTTAAGGTGGCAGAGGCCAATGTGGTTAGACAGGGGTCAGAAAGAGAAGCTAATTGGTTAGTGGGAGGTTAGCGACATTGGCAGAACAGTGAAGACGGGCAGGCGCAGGTGATTTGAGGCGTTACAGGAGTTGTGTCAAATTGGAAACTAAAAACAATCAACAGGAAGATAATTCACAGAAAGTTGGCAATAGTCTTGGTGGGACAGGATGAGGTCAAGAAAGTGGAGGTTAGAATGAAAATAGACAGAGGCTCTCGCTATATATGACAATTTAAACAAAAGGGGAACTTGAGATCAAAAAAGATTTTTTCATCTTCTCATACATATAAATATTGCAGTAGAGTGTTATGTAAATCATAAATAAAATCCAAGGGACTTGTACATGAACCATCCCAAATATCCCATAAGGCCTGAACTGTTTCAGGCAGTAGGAGACTGAGATTAGATAAAAGAAACCACGACAAAGAACCCAGGTCACGTTTCAATCGCCGTGGACAGTCTGAGATGCTTTGAAATGTAATAGTTATAAAGGGCTTTATTATCTGCACTGAAATTCCATCTACGGCCAGAAGAACAAAGACTGTTACAGAATGTTACTTTATGTCTATTAGTGTATATTAGTCCTGCCCCGCTGCCTATGGGTAACAAACCACGCAGGATGGAATAAAATTAATTGGCCCTAGGCTGGGCCCTTACTAGGGACTTTTTGCTCCTCTACCCTGCACTGTTATGGAGTAACAGTAGGCGAGGATTCCTATTAATAAACATACCAATGTTTTTAAAACCATTCACAATTACGGGGATCATCTGTCTCTGGTGCCACCAGCATCTACTCTGACACAATCTTATAAGGAGAATGAAAGTCTTTAGCAATTAGGTTCAGGTATCCCCATGTGTGACGCTCTGGATACCCAAGTAGCCTTCAGCCCAGATAACCTGATCTAACACCGCACCACTTGCTTCACAATAGACAAGCCTCCACTTACCAGGAGGATTGCAGCGGCTCACCGATTGGTTGCCCTCCGGTCTTGGGCTGGGTACACACCACAGAAATTTCGGCCGAAAATTCTGCTGGTGTGGGGCGTCCGACCTCGATCGTCCGTTCTTCTGGATCGGACGACGAACGGACATGTAAGTAAATTCCCTATGGGGCCGCACAATCGATCGTTTGTACTTTGCCGGGACCGACAGACATTTCTCCCAGCGGGGCTCGCTCGGGACAAATAATCCGTTTATGTGTTCGTAAATCCGGAATGGAGCAAAGGGTCAGTACACAGAGAAATCGGTCTGTATGAACTTCTTCTTTAAAATTAAAATTCACTGAATATTCATACCGAATAGCAAATTCTCCTTGTTTGTCCATTTAAATCTTTCTCCCATTCATCTACTTGGCTCCCTTCACATTTCCCAGTCCGACTGCACTGCAGTATGAAGGTAATGGATGACAGCTGTCTGGCTATAAGTAAAAACAACATGGAAAGAAATGGCTTGAACCGGCCATAGGAAACACAAGTTTATATTATATGTTTGTAGTTTGTAAATATATAAAGAATTTCTTTATCCTTTTTGTGTTGTACAATTATTACCAACAGTTCCTAAAGGTAGGTAGTTATATTTGTATTAATTTGTGTGTTTGACTAATTAACTCTATAAAGAGTTAATGGATTATTATTCTCCCTCCCTTAATAAATCGAACTGAGCATGCCTGGGATCACTGAACTTGTGGAGGGGCGGGGGATAGTGAACTGAACATTTTCATGTATCTTTGGTTAGCAAAGTGTTAATGTTTTAATCAGTAGTTTCTCTGCTATAAGTAAGGGAACATGTATTGTAGGCTGGGCTTATCCTTTAATATAATATAATAACATTGTTTATTTTTCGACTTTTATGTACTTTGAACCTAAGTTTTCTTAGATGAGGACAAATTTTAAAGCCTATTGTGAAAGTTGTTTTATCACTAAAGCCAGCAAACAGAGAGGGAATGCTGGGAGTTGTAGTGTGCACATCCCTGATTTAATTGAGTCGTTTCCCCAGTAAAACATCAAAGGCAGAACTGATTCCGGGCAGGGAAAGAAAACACAATGTACAATGAAAGTGACAGCGAATGTGGAGCCAAGGTCTAGAAAGGTCACACATTATATAAAAAACACGCTGTAGAAACTACTGACGAGCGGAAAGGCTTTGCATTCAAAAGCAGCGCGAAGTCCAATGCGTCTTTAATGGACTTGTCTCTAAGTGGCTTCCATGGTGCATTGCAGATTAATTGGATGGTAAGTCTATTAAGCTGTATAATGTATAGAGACCCCATCCCAGAAATGGAAACAGTATACCTTGCATTGTTTGGCTTAGGAATAAAGGACCAGTCATTAGCTTGTAATTCTGCATTTATGCAAGGGGGCTGCTGTACCGCTTCCCACCTCCAGAAGCCTTTCAATTTATTCTGTTGCTGTCTAGGTCTATTTCATTCTGGTGCTGTACACAGTAATGCAGTACAGTGGCCTTGACCATTACAAGCAGTTTATTACGAAAAATGTGTTCTGTTTTGGTTTCCCTTTAAATATATATCTAAAAATAATGCATCCTGGGCTTTTAAAGGACAACCTCCAGCCCAGTTTCCCAGTTCCAGTCTGGGGTTACCTTGACGTGGTTGGAAGGCTTTCATTCATGTGATCACAGTATGTATACTAAAACCCCTTTGTTTATATGTATGCGCCAGTGTCAGATAATATGATATTGTATGGGCCTAGGAATGTGCATTAATTATCTTTTCTATGTTTATAATGTATCCAGTGTGCAGGTAAATATGATATTTGATGGGGCCCGGAATGTGCATTGATTATCTTTCTATGTTTATAATGTATGCCAGTGTGCAGATAATATGATATTGTATGGGGCCCAGGAATGTGCATTGATTTCTTTTTCTATGTTTGATAATGTAGGCCAGTGTGCAGATAATATGATATTATGGGCCCAGAATGTGCATTGATTATCTTTTCTATGTTTATAATGTATGCCAGTGTGCGAATAATATGATATTGTTGGGGCCCAGGAATGTGCTTGATTATCTTTTCTATGTTTATAATGTATGCCGTGTGCAGATAATATGATATTGTATGGGGCCTAGGAATGAGCATTGATTATCTTTTCTATGTTATAATGATGCCAGTGTGGCAGATAATGTGATATTGTATGGGGCCTAGGAATTGCATTGATTATCTTTTCTATGTTATAATGTATGCCAGTGTGCAGATATGTGATATTGTATGGGGCCACAGGAATGTGCATTGATTATCTTTTCTATGTTTATAATGTATGCCAGTGTGCAGATAATATGATATTGTATGGGGCCCAGGAATGTGCATTGATTATCTTTTCTATGTTTTAATATATGTCCAGTGTGCAGATAATGTGATATTGTATGGGGCCTAGATGTGCATTGATTATCTTTTTATGTTGTATAAATGTTTGACCAGATCAGTAGCACTTTTACCAGTTTAAGGAATAATTTGGCCACTGTGAGGCGCAGTTTCAATGGATTTAAAGAGCTTTTAAAGGACAAACTGTAATGTTGTTTTCCTCCACCCCTATTCTATCCCTTTCCTATTGGATATATCAGAGACTTATAGGGCGAAGCTTGGAAAATACAGTTCTCCTTTAATGTACATAATAGTATTTACATATATTATTAAATAACCTATGTAGATACACAACCAGCAAGGTTATTACCAGATTAGAAAATCACCTGTGAAGTTCAGCCAGGTCTATATTTAACCCCTTGGTCACCATGTGGGTTCATAGTGATAATCATTTATAATAAATGCCATTCTATACACTGTGAATTAAGGAACAGAGACATGTTAGCGCTGGTCAGTGGGAGCCCTGGGTTCAGATCCTTCCTGGTGTAGTTTCCATGTTCTCCAATATATGTGGGGGTTCTGCTGGTTTCTCCACTTTGCCCAGAATGATTGTGTTTGTGAAATAGGGATTGATTGTAAGTCTCTTTGGGACGGCCTGTGGAAATGATAATTTTTATCTATAATAATTCTCATTCGCTAACGTAACGCAAAACCCCATCGTAATCGGTGAGAAACACGTCAGTGTGGTCTAGGTCCGACATCAGACAAAAGGAGAGTCGGACATATCCGTTAATCATGGCCGATTGCGAAGTCTCCTATGAACCGCATTGTCATCATACCATAGTGTCAACGCCAAGCTTTCGATGCGGTGAATGACCAAAAAAATCTGCCAGTGTGTACACAGCGTTTAAAAGATTAGCAGGGAGATTCAATAAAGTTCTTATCGTTTAAAATGGTGCTAATTTTGCCCCAACCAATCAGATGTTAGCTTTCAAATGTTAAATAAGATCTGATTGGTTGGGGCAAAATTAGCACCATTTTTAAATGATAAGAACTTGTATTGAATCTCCCTGAAGAACTTTTATTGAGTAACCCTTATAAGTGAAAAGGGATCCAAATGACAATGTAAACCTATAACACAGCTTAACATAAAATAACCAATCACAACTCTTCCTGTCATGAACCTATCCGCGTTGGCCGTACTGAGCTCACTGCTATTGGTTGTCAGAGGGCAAACTTATAATTTTGGTAAGGGCTTAACAATCTGCATCATTTATTTAGGAAATCTGCCAATAGAAACTCTGAGATCTCAGCTGCTGCGTACCTTTGGCGAGTTGCCACACCCATCGTTTATTTTAACCCCTACACTGCCAGCTTCATACAGGGTAACTTCATATTTATTAAATACGGCTCTAGCCAGGGCAGGATAAATGGGAATTGAAGTTCTGAAGAAGATGAATTCATTGAACATTGGGGGGTTATTGTTTTTAAAGGACAACAAATCAAAAAACCACACATCCCCCCAGTAACATTGCAATGCCTGCCGGTTCATGCTTGCCTCCGTGTAGTGGGGCGTAGCCCTAAAAATGAATATGATATAATATATGCATTGTGATGTCATACATTCAAGTAATGAAATAGTTAACCACCCCCCCCTCACCAGCACCCCGTCGTAAAGTCTGGACAAAACCAATGTGCAGTGATCTGTGTATCCTCTCTATACAGACACCAGTGAAACTTGCACATGTGTAAGGGAAGGGGGAGATTAAATGACCGCTCAGTGCTCCCCTCTCCCCCTGTGTGTGTCAGGGTTGCACTTCATCCAGAGAGCCTGTAGAGCTGCAGCTTTCCAGAGGGAGGATCTGACTCAGTGAGAGGGGGAAGGCACTGTCCCACTTTGCTGTATGCCTTATTCATGTTCTGCAGTCATTCTCTTAACTAGAGCTTCAGAGGAATCTTACCCCATTCCAGCAGCAGCCTTGCCTGGGTCTATGGGGGGCAGCACTGATTGCTTCTGGGGACTGTTAGAGTTAAAGGGTAATGTTCCTGTGGCACAATATCCGGGGGCACCCTGGGTCCCAGAGAATGCAGAGAGCCAGTGCCCAGTCTCAGTGATACCCTTCGGCATTTTGCAGCCCTGTGATTGGAGGATGTCACCCATCACAAAGTAAACCACACAATAGGAGTCTGTGTGTGGGGGGGGGGGTGATCACCCTTAGACCATTGTTGATTTATTTTCTATTTGGTCCAGTTAACATGGAATTTCCCTATTCGGAACCTAACCAGCTGTAAGGTAAGTAGAATCCAGAGGATATTATTCATGGCATCAATAAGGAATGTAATATTTAATACAGACCCCCCCATAATGGGACAATCCAAATTCAGTTAAATATCTTACATTGTCGCATGGGAGTAAACATAAACATTGTTGCACTCAGTTTGTAGGGTTATTATTATACATTGTGAGGGGTTCTGTACATATCCAGTATCCAAACTGCAGTTTATAGATGTTATTATTACATTGTGAGGGTTCTGTACATATCAGTATACACTGCAGTTTATATGTGTTATATTACATGTGAGGGGTTCTGTACATATCAGTTACAAACTGCAGTTATATGGTTATTATTACCTTGTGAGGGGTTCTGTACATATCAGTATACAAACTGCAGTTTATATGGTTATTAATTACTGTGGGGGTTCTGTACCTATCAGTTATACAAACTGCAGTTTATATGGTTATTATTACATTGTGAGGGGTTCTGTACCTATCAGTTTACAACCTGCAGTTTATATGTTATATTACTTGTGAGGGGTGTCTGTACCTATCGCATTTACAACTGCAGTTTTATGGTTATTATTACATTGTGAGGGGTTTCTGTACCTATCATTTTCAAACTGCAGTTGTTATGGTTATTATTACTTGTGGGGGTTCTGTACCTATCCATTTACTAAAACTGCCAGTTTATATGTTTTATTATTTACATTGTGAGGGGTTCTGTAACCTCAGTTACAAAACTGCAGTTTATATTGTTATTATTCCTTGTGGAGGGTTTCTGTACCTATCATTTACAAACTGCAGTTTATATGGTTTAATTACATTGTGAGGGGTTCTGTACCTATCAGTTTACAAACTGCATTTATATGGTTAATTATTACCATTGTGAGGGGTTCTGTACCTATCCATTACAAACTGCAGTTATATGGTTATTATTACATTGTGAGGGGTTCTGTCCTATCAGTTTACAAACTGCAGTTTAATATGGTTATTATTA
>JAACNH010005331.1:0-20663 GCA_019447015.1 Hymenochirus boettgeri | reverse complement strand
GCTTATATTACAAAACTTACCGCCGTACGTTAAACTGCTAAGCAGACCGAATGCTGGGCTTATATTACAAAACTTACTGCCGTACGTTAAACTGCTCAGCAGACCGAATGCTGGGCTTAGAAAACTTACCGCCGTACGTTAAACTGCTAAGCAGACCGAATGCTGCTGGGCTTAATTAGAAAACTTTCCGCCGTATGTTAAACTCTAAGCAGACCGAATGCTGGGCTTATATTACAAAACTTACCGCCGTACGTTAACTGCTCAGCAGACCGAATGCTGGACTATATTAGAAAACTTACCGCCGTACGTTAAACTGCTCAGCAGACCGATGCTGGGCTTATATTGAAAACTTACCGCCATATTTAAACTGCTCAGCAGACCGAATGCTGGGCTTATATTAGATAATTTACCGCCGTATGTTAAACTGCTCAGCAGACCGAATGCTGGGCTTATATTAGAAACTTACCGCCATATGTTAAACTGCTCAGCAGACCGAATGCTGGGCTTAAATTAGAAAACTACTGCCATATGTTAAACTGCTCAGCAGACCGAATGCTGGGCTTATTTAGAAAACTTACCGCCATATGTTAAACTGCTCAGCAAACCAAATGCTGGGCTTATATTAGAAAACTTACCGCCGTATGTTAAACTGCTCAGCAGACCGATGCTGGGCTTATATTAGAAACTACTGCCATAGTTAAACTGCTCAGCAGACCGAATGCTGGGCTTATATTAGAAAACTTACCGCCGTAAGTTAAACGCTCAGCAGATGAATGCTGGGCTTATATTACAAAACTTACCGCCGTACGGTAAACTGGCTAGCGACTGAATGCTGGGCTTATATTAGAAAACTTACCGCCGTACGTTAAACTGCTCAGCAGACCGACTGCGGCTTATATTCAAAACTTACCGCCGTACGTTAACTGCTCGCGAACCGAATGCTGGGCTTATATTACAAAACTTACCGCCGTACGTTAAACTGCTAAGCAGACCGAATGCTGGGCTTATATACAAAATTACTGCCGTACGTTAAACTGCTCAGCAGACCGAATGCTGGGCTAGAAAACTTACCGCCGTACGTTAAACTGCTAAGCAGACCGAATGCTGGGCTTATATTACAAAACTTACCGCCGTACGTTAACTGCTAAGCAGACTGAATGCTGGCTTATATACAAAACTTACTGCCGTATGTTAACTGCTCAGCAACCGAATGCTGGACTTATAATAAAAACTTACCGCCGTATGTTAAACTGCTCACAGACCGAATGCTGGGCTTATATTAGAAAACTTACCGCCGTATGTTAAACTGCTCAGCAGACCGAATGCTGGGCTTATATTAGAAAACTTACAGTCAAATGTTAAACTGCTCAGCAGACCAAATGCTGGCTTATATTAAAAAACTTACCGTCGTACATTAAACTGCTTAGCAGACCGAATGCTGAGCTTATATTAGAAAACTTACCGCCGTATGTTAAACTCTCGCAGACCGAATGCTGGACTTATATTAGAAAACTTACTGCCGTAAGTAAAACTGCTCAGCAGACCGAATCTGGGCTTATATTAGAAAACTTTCCGCCGTATGTTAAACTTCTCAGCAGACCGAATGCTGGACTTATATTAGAAACTTACCGCCGTACGTTAAACTGCTAAGCAGACCGAATGCTGGGCTTATATTACAAAACTTACCGCCGTACGTTAAACTGCTGCAGCAGACCGAATGCTGGACTTATATTAGAAAACTTACCGCCGGTATGTTAAACTGCTCAGCAGACCGAATGCTGGGCTATATTAGAAAACTTACCGCCATATGTTAAACTGCTCAGCAGACCGAATCGGGCTTATATTAGATAATTTACCGCCGTATGTTAAACTGCTCAGCAGACCGAATGCTGGGCTTATATTAGAAAACTTACCGCCATATGTTAAACTGCTCAGCAGACCGAATGCTGGGCTTAAATTAGAAAATTACCGCCATATGTTAAACTGCTCAGCAGACCGAATGCTGGGCTTATATTAGAAAACTTCCGCCAATGTAAACTGCTCAGCAACCAAATGCGGGCTAATATTAGAAAACTTACCGCCGTATGTTAAACTGCTCAGCAGACCGAATGCTGGGCTTATTTAGAAAACTTACCGCCATATGTTAAACTGCTCAGCAGACCGAATGCTGGGCTTATATTAGAAAACTTACCGCCGTAAGTTAACTGCTCAGCAGACCGAATGCTGGGCTTATATTAGTAAACTTACTGCCGTACATTAAACTGCTTAGCAGACCGAATGCTGGGCTTATATTAGAAAACTTACCGCCGTATGTTAAACTGCTTAGCAGACCGAATGCTGGGCTTATACTTCTAAAAAAAACTGACCCAGCGTACATGTTGGACAACTGTGTGGATCGATCACTTTGTGATCAATATTTGAGGTGGGAGGCGAATGGATGCCATGGTTTTTAGATTATACATTGATGGACAAGTTCCGGTCTTGTCTAGTATTTATTACTATAAAGCTGGTTACAAACTGTATCAACCTTTAAAGGTGACAGACAGAATATGTATTCTTTGAAAGATTTGTTGCATATGGTCCCAATGTTCTCCCTTTATACTTTCTAAGTAAGGATGATTTGTTGGGACTGCCATACTACCTACGACCATCTCCCTATACTTCAGTAAAGGAGCTGACGGTGATATTTTGGGGGCGTAATGACCTTTTCTGATTCTGACCTGAACTACATAGGCATTGGAAACATTGTTTGGTGGGCCCACACAGTACTGAAAAAGGACCCTTGTCGGTACCAACGGAATTGGCCCTTTAACGGTATGTTGTACCCAGCTTTAGGACAGCACATGCTCATTTTATATTGCTCCTCTCTTAAAAGATAACATTTTCATTGTTATTTGGGATTGTACTTACTGCTTATAATTTTACTCAGTGACAGTTAGCTGCTGCCTATACTGTAAAGGCTCAAGCATGTGTAAGGCTGGTACAACACGTTACAATTCTTCCTCCTGACCCACCATTCGAGACTTTCGGCCAGGAGGAAGAACGTTAGCCGTGACCGATAGAGGGTTGCATGATCAGTCATGGTTTTCCGACCCGTCCGATTGGTCGGAGCCGCCATACAATATTCGGCCTGACCAACCGAAACACTGAAATCTTCAGAAATAAACTCAATTATTAGTAAACTAGACGTTAAGCCCGTTAAATAACAGGCGCTAGACATTAAGTCTCTCTCTCCCGATGCACGCATATAGTTCCAGCCATGCGCTGGAGCCCACTATCTCCCCTCTCAGCCTCTGCCATTTCCATATCGGCACCTCTAAGGTAAGCGTCCAGCATGCACATGCGCAGAAGCCGAAAGCACACACACACAGACTCAGTGACACACAGTTGGGCTTTTATTATATAGGATGAGCTGAGACAGTAAAAGACAACTATACTCACCCACTGTTCACCGATGGTTAGTACCCAGGTAAGGACCTAAACTGCCAGGTCCTCATCACTGGTTTTGCCTTCTATCTTCTGCAATACTAACCTAAAGTTTGCTTCATGGCTTCTTTCTCCATTCAGGTCGTGACTCCGGCCAATGAGAAGACACACTTTGTAGAAGTGTGTCTTCTCATTGGCCAGGTTGCGGAAGTGGAGTCAGAGCCATAAAGCAAACTCAAGTAAGTATTGCAGAACCCAGTGGTAGGACCTGGCAGAGGTGAGTATAGATGTCCTTTAAATGTACTCCCTAATCCAGATGGTTGTCTGGCTACAACATGACCCTTTGCTACAATGTAAATTTAACAAGAAGTACTGCATTGCAGGGAGTTTTAATAAAGCTGTTTGAAAGGCTAGGTACACACCATACAATATTTCAGCCGATACTGTGTATCGCTTGGTCAGCTGAAATGTTGCATGGTTTTGGTGCCAACGGCCCTCAACCGATCTCTGTCGCCCGTTCATCTAATCGAACGAACGGGAGATTGGGTATGCGGGTAAATCACGGGCGACCATGTGGTTCACGATCAGTCACAGCGAACTTTTGATTTGTCCCGACAACCATTCGCTAGAGGCATCCTTCGTGTACCCCCCTAAAAGCTTGGCAGTAGTAGGAAAATAAAAGACAACGTTGGACTAATCATCATATAATCAGTCTAGCAATTGTATCTAATGCGTGTTAGAATAAGATGGTTAGTATTGGCATTAGAATCCTTTTACTGGCTTAATTTCAGCATCAATAAAATGGAAACTGGGTTTGCCCAGCTGGGCATGTTTAAAACATTATCTCAGACACTGCCTGCTAGTTCAGTATCAATTTACAATAATGATTGCTCCCAAACCTATTTTAGAAAATCAGTTGGTCCAGTTTACCAATCGATAGGTCACCACAGCAATATAGGGCATACTGTATCTCTGCCTGTATGTGCACAGCCTTATTGCACTTCATTCTACAAGGCTTTTAACCAGCCACAGAGACACAACTTTAACCTAAAGCAGGGTGACATCAGTGTGTCCAGTCATGCTATCCCATGTGAATCTCATTTGTTTTTGTATGCTACGGAGATGCTACGGAAATTTCACATCACATTTGAAAATTTTAATGTGAAAATCCTTTCTCAGCCAACTGACACTGAGAAAGGAGCTGAATTAACAGTCAGTCTGATAGGGGTCTATGGTTGCTCTGACAGTGTTTTCTAATGGACTTCTACTGGACTTGTGATGGCAATACAGAACAGAATGATGATTATATATTGAAATATTTTTTTCAGTTGCAATCCTGAGCTTACAAAAAAGATCTGAGTCTTTGTTCTTTCAGCTGATTATTGAGTGTTCAGGCAGATTTCCAAATGGCTGTACTGTACATCAGGGTTGATGGTGAAAACAGCATAATAAATAAACTGCTTAATCATAAAGCCCAAGAGATCACATTATGCTTAGTGATGGTTGGAACATTTAAGCAAGAAACAAACATTCTAGAGTTAGAAAAAAACCAGGGCTAGGCCACACTTGTGCATTTAAACACACAATCCGATTGGGTGTGATTCGCATGCACTCCGATTCCACCCCCTCAGTGTGTGCGCAATGCATGCGCTCTGTGTGTCCTCGCAGTGAGAAATGAAAGAAACAGAAACTAAAGGAATGTGACCAAGTTCCTGGATTTGTCTGCAGTCATTTGCTTTGAAGAAAAATCATAATACTAAACCTCATTTCCATTTATTGACATGAAACATAAATGGCATGTCCTCCCTTCCACAAAATTTCATACCTTCCCCACACACCGAAAACCCAACCTGGCAATATATGACTGATATACATGGTATTGTATAGACAGAAGGCCATACACAGCTCGACTTGTGATTGTCAGAGAGGTGGAAAGGCCCAGGCACTAATCCAGTTTAAAATTTTTACTGTAACAAGTGTATCGTATATAGTACAGCATTTTAGGTTAAATAAAGAACATCTATCCAGTCCAGCATACTTAGCAATACCCACATTTCCTGTGTAACTCTTGAACTAGAGGAAGGCAAAAAAAATAGTATGAAGGGAAAAAAACTATTTCTTACACTAGGCAGACATAGATAGTTGCACCTGTGACGCCAGGCAAAATTAGCTGGCCACACCTTCCAACTGTTCCAACCAGGCAATCAAAAGTTTTGCTTTTGCAGTCACATACTGTTTGGGCCCCCTTCCATTCTTTATGTTGTGATAGATAGGTTAGACATTCATCTAAAAACAAACGCTAATCTAAAGATCGCATTTTACAAGCTGCAGTTCTGTACTTGAGACGTTCCATTCTGGCCCATTCATTTTGTAATCGCTTGTTGATTGCAAAAAAGAATGTGCTAGGCGGTTCTTAAGCTTCGTACACACGTCAGATCATTTTCGTACAAAGTGCCCGATGAACGTTCAGCAACCGTTATACACGACGCCTGTACATACATCAATGAATATGGATAGATAATGTTCGTTGGTAAAGGTGTTACGTGATGTACGTATTAAGTGGCGTTTGGAATATCCCGTAATCTCGAAATGTTGCACATGTGTATTTCTTTCAATCTCCATTACACTCTACCGATAATCTGCCGACTATGTGCAAACAAATGACAATTGGCAGAATGAATCCGCCAGGCTGATCATCGGAAAAAGCCGAGAATAGTCGTGGATCGTTGGTCTTAAAGATCATTAAAGCTTAATTTTCGCACGATGTCGCACGATGGGTCGTTCGTCTGGCAAAAATTATCTGACGATCTGACCGGCTTTAGACAGATTAGATGTCTAATCTACCTAATATCTGTAGTGTATGGACACCTTACTACAAGTAGCAATCGGAAATATCCCTGCATCCACTCTTCTGTATCAATACCAGCTACATTCTTTTTTTTTTTAAACTCATCCAGACTTTTTTATTTTAACTATTCAATGAACCTGCATCTCCATGTCCACGGAAGACAGTTCCATAGTTTATCGTTCTCACAGTGAAGATGAAGACTGAACTTCTTTTCTTTGAGTCTTAGGGGATGTCCACATGTCCTCTGACATGTCCTATTGGTGAGCATTCACCAGATAGTTTTATGTATGGCCCATGAAATGTACTATTCTGTTCTAAGATTTTCTGTTATTTTAAGAACGTTAAGTAAAGGAGCTATGTCTCCCGTTTTTCAGTTAATTTAACAGCCAGGAACCTAAATAAAAACTCACGAGCGCAACCCACTACTGGCTCCTCTGACATTTCCCATCTGTTTCCAGCTATGCGCGATATAGTTTCGTTAAAGTCGTATAGAGTCGGGATTTGTCAGAGGAGCAAGCGGTGGTCGTCTGTGGATTCGTTTTCTATCTTCGGTAGACATAGCTCCTTTACTTAACGTTCTTCAATTAATGCAAAAAGAGGATTCGTTCATGTTTCGAGTGAACCTATGCTTTTTTACGTCACTAATAAATTAAATAGGGAATACAGGCTTTGAAACTCCCTTTTCAGCAATATGCAAATAAGGATATGCTGAAACCGGTCTGTAGTTGCGCTCTGGTTTTGCATTTAGCTTGTGGAATGCTGTAAGTCTTTTTAAAGATATAGCTTTCCTAAGAGCTTCCATGGAAACATGGTAAATCCCCCAGTCCTTGTTCCTTATTTTAATGTTATTATACACAGTGATACATCCCCGCGCAAGTCATTTTCTCTGGTACATTATTGTATTTTCATAGTCAAGCTCCCCCTTATTAATTTAGTTTTCCTCTTCTGAACTCTTTCCATTTACAAGATGTTTTGTATACAGATTCCAAAACTGCATATTCCAGTGCTACTTATGGGGGATTCATTTTTAATTTATTGCAAACACCATATGTGAAACTTTGTGCTTTTCAAATACGTTGTTTGTTTTATTTTAGGGTTTTTTTACAGGATGTCCGAATGGTGCTGGAGGAGCCTCTGCATAATCAGTGGAGGATACCCATGTTAGATGGTAAGTACTAGTGTGCAAAGCTATTTATCCCTCTGTGTCATTTTTATAACAGTGTTTATATGTTGTGTACTTTTCTCTATATTTTACAGTTTATATAGGATATTGTTAAATGAAGCACATTAACTTTAATTGAGCTACAATAATATTAATATATGCATTCAATATACTTGGTCTAGGATTTCTGGCTCTACTTAAACACAGGCACACGCAGTTATACCCTGACACAATCATACTGTTACATACAGGCATTTGCAGTTCTGTACATCCACAGGAAATACAGGGAGGGACCAAAAAGAAAGGCAGCCACTGCTGTGTGTATGACACAGAGATCTATCCTGCTTGTGATGCTGAGACAGAGGTGACACCCCAAGTGTGAGTGTCACAACTTGTTGTGTCATATCATGCCACAAACTCCAAATGGGACAAAGATGCAGGACGGCGGGGTGCAGGTGTGTATATAAGGGGACCGACACTATTTCTGGAGAAAATTAGAGAATTAGCTAGAAAAGGAAGAGAGTTATTTGTGTCTCATTGAAAAGATTTAACATGTGTGTGTGTGTACTGAGACTGACCCAAGTTATTCAATGCTCCCAGGGTCTGGAATGTTGTAGATGTCTGAACTGGTTGGGAGGGACTTGGAGTATTGTGAGTGAGTTATTGTGTCAACTGATTGGGGTTGGGCGGATGGAATGGTGCAGGTGTCAATGCGTTATTGGGAGGGGCAGTATTTTGTATGACTGAATACCCTAACAGAATGGGATGCAGGTGTAAATTAACCCATTGTCATTCTGTGTGTGCGTGTAATGGGAGGGCTGGTAAAGCTGAACTTCAGTATCGACAATAATCCCCGTTATTTTAGTCTAACTCACAAACATTAGAACAGTTGGTGTTTAGTCTCATCTCCATGGACATTATGTCTTTATTCAAACTTAGAAAGGACTATCATTTAGAGTTGTCTATGAGCTGTGTATGTTGTTATATAAAATGGTCACATCCCAACTAGAGACTGGCAGTAGGGATGTGTTGAGCCTGATGACACAGTGAGATCTACTTTATATCACTGGAGGGAATTACACAGCTGCAACTGTGTTTATGTAAATGACCCAGGTCCTTCCTTTATAATTATAACAGCAAACATGGAATTGGGTGGGCTTTGATTCTAATGAGGTTGATTTGTTTCTGAGCATTGTAAAGCATTCCATAAGAAATATAATCTCGCTACACATGTTAGATTGGTGATGTCCAACTTGCGACCCTCCAGATACAGGGCCAGCCTTTGAAATGGGCGACCTGTGCGGCCGCATTCCAGGGGAGCGCCAGCCGGAAGTAATAAACCAAAGTTATGCATCATTGCCACAGCCCCCCAGTTATGGTCTTGCAGATCAAATGCTGGTATCAGCACCACCCAAAGACAAAGCTCCAACACACATAAGCCTTACTTAAGATGTATGTGTTCTTTTCTGTCAGTGTATTTAGTGCGTTACGTGTTAATTAATGATGTACACACGATATATATACAAGCACGCACTGTAAGCAGCATCCAGCAGTGTATTGTGTGGGCCAGCGGGTGTTTGAAGGGTGTGATAGGAGTGCTATTCACCCTAAAGCCGGCCCTGTCTGGATGTTTTGAAAACTCGCAGCAAGGAATGCTGAATATTGCAGTTTTCTATCTGGAAGGACACAAGTTTGACATCCCTGCATTAAATAATTGTTGGCCATCAATCTTATATATGGAGATATAGCAATGCCTCTAAGCAATGGGCATTGTTCTCCATGTTGCAGAAGGTCTCCCGGTTTCCCCTACCCCCGTAGAACAGAACAGTTGCTCGGCTAATGCCAACAACTTGTCTTTATAGTGATTGTTAGATAAATACTGTTGAAGCGATAGATAGATAGATATAGATAGATAGATAGATGCATGTCTTTTAAATAAATGAATTCTTTAAGGATAATGTTAAATACCATACCAGCCCTTTGCTGGACTTTCTACTGCATCTTTCCATTAAGATTCCGTCACGGGATTACTTAAGTTCATATCAGTGTGTCGCACCATTGTGCTTGGGGTGATTAGTGCATTTCCTTATATTGGCCAAGTTTTGATCTTAAACAGGAAACAAGACAGAGAGTTCAAGATGTGAGGGAGTGACAGCAGCTACATGGCACAGAAAGAGTTAATAACATCAGCACGGTGGCTCAGTGTTAGCATGATCCTTGCAGCGCTGAAGTTCTGAGTTTGATTCCACCCTTGGACACATCTGCAAAGGGTTTGTATGTTCTCCCCGTGCTTGCATGGATTTCTTCGGGCACTCTGGTTTCCCCCACAATCATAAGACATACCGTACTGATAGGTTGTATGTGTGAAATAAATGTGCTTAGATTGTAAGCTCTTCGGGGCAAGGTGAATGTATACATGTAATTGTAAAGCACTGCGGAAGATGTTGGCGCTATATAATCCACATAATAATAATAATCCGTGGGTTGATTGGCAGTGGAGGGAATATATGGCAGCTGCCTAGGACACTAGTAGAACATTTTCAGAGGGTCAAACTGTAGGACCATTGTTATAGCTTTGTGGGGTTAATGAACTGTTGTCTTTGTTTTTTCAAAGTGCCTTAAAAGGACAGAGTTAATAGGTGTACAGTAAGCAGAGCAGGGAGTGAGGCAGGAAGTAAAGCAATACGGAAGCCAGCAAATGTGTGACCATATGTGTGTGAACATGTGTGCTGTATGGCATTGCTCTATTGTACTTACCCTCCTGTTTAAACTATTGTTACTGGTTTAGCTGTGTGTTACTATTGTATTTATTGCAGTAGGGTGTATATTTTCATGACTGAGTGGACAATACATTAGTTATTCTGTGCATTATTGTAGGACCACCAACTCACCTCCTACCCTGTAAGCCAAAATGCCTAAAAAGAGTCTGTAACAGTAATTACAGTATTCATCAAATAGGTTATAAAGAATTAATTAACACACTTATGGCATTATGATATATTTACATAACTTAGGGCTCGTTCACACTAGAAACTGACAAATGCACAGCATGTGTTTCTGTCAGTTTATCCATTTTTTCCATACATTTGTATCCATTTTTTAACAATGTGTATTCCATAGATTTCTATAGAAAATGCATGGAAAAAACGGACAGAAAGGGCACAGCCACACTGTAACGCAAACGCAGTCGCACAGGAATCGCATGCGATTTCGTTGCATTTGCACATGCATTTTCATTAAGTATTGAAAAACGCATGCGATTGCGATTTAAAATGCGGAACGCAAATCGCAAATGCAACGCACCCGAAAATGCGATGGCATTGTGCGTTTTCAATGATATGAAAAAACACAACGTATGCGCAAGCGCAAACGCAAGGAGAGCGCAGCAGTGTGGCCTAGCCCAAAGTGCATGCAGTGTGTTTTTTAAACAGACGGAACGAACGGATTATACGCAGCAGTTGTGAACGATATTATGAATCCTGTGGGGTTTTACTGTCTGTCCATTTTTTTAAACGCACCTGCTTTGAAAAACGGATACAAACTGATGTGTAACAGATTTATCCATCAAACGATATGCAGGCAATAGTGCTGATCAGTCCTTAAGGCCACTGAATGTGAGTACTTCAGGAACAATTATAGGGGACACAGTACTTGATCATAGATCGTAGATTTTTTCTCTTCCAACTACTACTATGCTTATCCATGCTCTCATCCTAATCCATGTCTGGATTATTGTAACCTTCTGCATTGAGGACTTCCTGCTTCCCATCTTTCTCCTCTTCAGTCCACTTAAGTCTACTGCACACATTTGTCTCGCTCTCTAACATCGGCAAATTAAATCTCCTCTCTGCCGTAAATCACCTGGCTCCCCATTAAACAATGCATTATCTACAAATGCTTCTCTTAACATTTAACCTTCACTCTGCAGCTCCTTTGTATATTTTTTCTCTTGTGTCCCCTTATGTCCCTGCCGTACCCTCCGCTCATCACAGAACCATCTCTATATAGTCCCCCCACTCACACTGACTCCTCTTGCCTTAAAACTTAAAAATTCTATTCCCCTCTCTCTACGTCAAGAAACCTCAATAAGCAAGTTTAAATCTAACCTGTCAAGCTATGTCTCTGAGCACAGCACAGCATAGGACTGTTGATACTGCACCAGTTATTACTTTAGCACTTCCACCCTTTCCTATGTATCTGTATTTACCCACCTAAGTAGATTGTAAGCTCTAAAGGTCCTGACCCGCGGCGCACGAATGAACGTTTCGCTGATAATCGGCCCTGTGTAGGCCAAATGGTCGTTTGTTCAGAGGTCCGCCAAGTCAGTCATTCAACGACCCCCAAACGAACGACCGTTTCGCCCAATAAAGCTCCTACACACTGGCCAATTATCGTCCGAAACCTTTGTTCGTACACATTGTGCTTTGCGGGTCGGGACCCGCGATCGCATGTGTGTACGAGCCTTAAGAGCAAGGGCCTCTTTCCTCATGTTCATGTTTTAATAAGCACTTGTATATTTAGTGATGCTCATACTTATTTATATGTTTATGTATTTATTTACTGTCCCCTGGTACGACTTTTTGTATTTTTATTGTACAGCTCTGCGTCCCCTAGTGGCGCTATTAAATAAACATATATATACATACATGCATACATACATACATCATACCAGTACTGTAATTACAAAGGCCCACCATACTTTGTTCTGTAGTTGTTGGGGACAGCACAGCCATGTGCAATGTGGGTGTCTGCTGTATCATACCATTGAAATGGGGGCTGTTTCCGTTTGGGTTTCAAGTAAACTCCAGACACAGGTTACAATGCGTTTCTGCAGGAGTGCTGCTGAACCCTCAGGAGGGCCAGCTCCCTGTATTATAAATCTGTATCTACACACATTGCAAGAGATACTTACCGTATGTGTTTCAAAGCCTTATAATTACTGTCTTATACATACAGGTTTATTTAATAAAAGGTGCAAACTTTTGCTTTTGCTGGTAATCTGCAGCAACCAATCATTTTATTAATATTTTCTAACTGTAGTAGACCAGCAAATATGTATATCTGATTGGTTCCTGCCAAGTAACAGTACAACACATTTTTGCACATCTATTAAATAAGCCTTAAAGTGTTCTTTGGAATGTTGGCAATAATGAGATTTATAAATTAGATTTATAAAAGATGTGAACAACAGGTAAGCAGAACCCAATGTAAAATGAATGTGGGTGTGAGAATGGCACCCCAGCCAGTTACCAGTCCACTTTTTGGTTCTGCTCCAGACCACCCTTATTCTTCCCTGGACCACCCGTGTCCTGCCCATTCACACACACAACCCTCCCCCTGATTTTCAGTGATCTCGATTGTACTTGATTGTACTTCCTGCTTCTAGTTGATAATTATATTAAGGTTCCACAATTTGATTTTGGAATGTTAGTTTCTTTCCTATACATGGTTGATATTTATAGTTGGAAAGAAAAAAGTAACACAGGAATAGATAGTTTCAACATTTATTTATCCTATTAAATCATATTAAAGCACAAATTTGTATGTATGGACTTAGCTTGTATGCAGCACTACAAAAATATATAGATAATACATATATATGTACATTATTAGTATACAAGTGCTATAATATTAAACAAATAGTCTTTTGCACTCTATCCAAGTGTGGGTGCTGACTCCTCTATATCCAAACCTTGGTGGACCATAGATATCAGAAATCAACAGAATAGAGGGTCACAGTCCAAAGAAACTTCACAACTGTTATTAGTGACCCCAAATCATATCACACAACGTTCGGGGGGAATAACGTGCCCCCTTCATCAGATCCTGAGGGGGGCACGTTATTCCCCCAAAACATTGTGTGATATGATTTGTGGTCACTAATAAAAGTTGTGAAGTTTTCTTGGAGTGCGACCCCTATTCTGTTGATTTACAGTGCTATAAAACCTTAACACATGAGGAAAATGTCCCTGCTCCATTGTGCTTACAATCTAGTTGGTGGGTAACATCCAGATATATAGGGAAGGTGTTACAATCTAGTTAGGTGGGTAACATACAGATACATAGGGAAGGTGCTCTACTGAGAATTCATGGATGTCAAAAAAAAAAATTTTGTTAAAACAATCATATACTGTGCTGGTGATCTAAGATTTTAACCTCTGATTTACTTTTCTTGATGAAAGAAAAAAGAAATAGAATTCCACAGGAGAAAAAGTTTTCAGGTGGAAGGAAGCAGTGTGGTCTTGTATAAGAGAGGGTTCTGTTATAGTGCAGGGGACATATGGGGATAGAAGAAATATAAGATGGTTCAGCAGAGTGAGGGAATTAACTGTTGAGAAGGATTTTAATAACAATACATGTGTTAATGGGGAGCCATGATTGTCTGGAACAGGGGAGAGTTAAGTTCCTGTTTAATTTCTTACGAATAGTTAACCCTTTTCAAATTGTGAGACGGAACTACAGCCAATAAGCAGTGATCTTCTCTTATGTGGTGAACAAAAGACTTAAGCAACCCTATTAAGCAAACGTCTCCCGGAGGCCAGGTAGGAGGCAGAGTCCTATATGGACCTGCTATCCTCCTGGTGGGCAGTTTTGGGACTTTGGGGGGGGCTACAGGATAACCATATGGACTGGGATGTGAGGTAAGGATTAAGCTACACTAAATGATGGGGCCAGTAGTGGGGGGGGTTATAGTTTTGGGGTGTGACATGCCCTTTAAAGAGTAGGTCCACCCGAAACAAAAATTTAGTTGTTGTAGGAAACCTCCCAAACCTCAACCTCGCAAGGTTTATACCTGTGAAAACTGTCCCCAAATGTACTTTCCAACCTGGTATAAACCTTGCATGGTGGAGGTTTGGGGGTGTTCCCTACATATTTTGGGTTGGGGTTGGACATACCTTTTAATACTTTAGGCTTGGTTGTTGTCTCATATGCTACTGTTATTTCTTCTTCTTCTACTTCTTTTTTATTCCCGTTGTCTTCTTTTCTTTTTCTTCATCCCTTTCTAAATTCTATTGAGCATTGTAACATTCATTGTAGTTATAAGTAGATATCTACAGGGCATCTTATAATCCATAAAAGGGCAGGTTCCAGCTCACTGTCTTAGTCACATATAGCAAGTCCCTTAAAAGCCTGCAAAAAAACAAGATAAGATTAACCAAAAACACTGAATTCATACACGTAAAACTCTTAAAAGAAAATAAAACCTGAAAATCTCACCTGTAGTGCAAATGAGCCACAGGGCGTAATTGCTGAGGGATCTCTGTAGAAAGTGAGTGTTGGTCCAGCTTCTTGAAATTATTTCTAATTCTTTGGTATCATCAAGATGAAGGATGTTGTGACGGTGGGTAATGCAATCAAGCAGGGTTCTTGACATAAATCTGCTTTCCCACTGTGTCCTTGGGTGCAGAATTGCTACATTGTGATTCCTCGGTTGACAGGCTTGTTTCCAGTTCCACAGGCTTGTCATCCTTATGCTGATTATTGGAAATGAATGGGTGGCTAAGAGCAACTTCAGGAGCAATTCTCTCATTGGCATCCCATGTCAGCATTTTTTTAACTAGATCTACATATTCTTAATGTCAGATGTATCATCAAGAATAGAGTCAGTCTTAAAATAAAGAGTCTCGAGTTCATCCAATGAAGTTAGGATGTACATCCTTTTTTCTTTTGAATTTGTTTCCATTTCAAATTTTTCTGGGTGTCCATTGGATCTAATGATTTAAATCTTGTTTTTTGGTGAATGTAAGACTTACTGGCCACATTAAGCAAATACTACTAGACTGGCCATGGGTGTCACAGATATAACGAGTTCATGTTATACTCATGGTCTGCAGGGTAAAGAGGTTTCCCAAGGAACAGCTCAACAATAAAGCAGCCAAAGGACCACATATCAATTTTGTCACTGCAGGGCAGGCCTAGGAGAACCTCGGGTTCTCTGTACCACGTGACTGTATATATGGCTCTTTCTTATTATTGAGCTCATTTAAAAACGTAGCATTCCCAAAGTCAATTATTTGACCTTGAAATAATTATTTTCTTGGTTACCAGCATAATATTTTCTGGCTTTAAATCTGCATACACAACTGGAAGTTTCTTAACTTAACCAGAGCCTCAAGCAATTGTGATGTTATGGTTCTAATGTGCTTGATGGGGAGTAGGAAAACACTTGTCTGCCTGATAGTCATGGAGACTTGTGACAGATAAGCTCAGATACTAATTAGAGATACATATTGTCTTTGAAAGACTCATAGAACTCTCCCATGTGTTGTCCATCTTTCCCATCATCCTTTATGGCATTTAGCGCTTTGATTTCTTCCTCAAAACATGATCCTTCCTATTGGATCATTCTTCAGAATTTAATGGCTACATAGTCCCATTGCTTTTCTTCCAGCTCTTTGACACCTTTCCAAATGCCCCTCTACCAAGAATTGTAATTATGGGTAACATTCAGCTGGAGACCGTAACAAAACGGTGTCAGTCTTGTCTCTGAATGTAATTAGAAGTTATCTTCTAGCTAAGGAATTAGTGGAAGAGTTACCGTTTTATCTAGAAATATTAGGACATCTTTTCCCATTGAGTATAATGAGCACAATCCTCAAACATAAACATTTCAAGGTTTCAGGTTCATGTGAACAAATACAAACTGTTTATTCTTTTAAATTTTAACTAAGTGTTGTGCCACTTTCCACAATGCAGCTGTTATTTCAGATTAGAACGTCAGTTGTATATTTGCATCAGGGATACACTAGAAGCTTTTTAAAGGGCAACAATTTCCAAAAAAACCCTCTGTAAGGAGCCGTCTCCCCATTAGCCAGTCCAAACAATCCTAGCTAAGAAAATGGGGTGCAAATTGAGCAGCTTGTTACAGAAGCCATAGAGAGAACCCTAGCAGTTAAGGTCCTCACCTTGGTTTTCTTCTTGTGGGGGGTTAGTAGGGTATAATTGCCCTTTAAATTGGGATCTACCACTGCCTTGAGACAAATTTTGTGCAACCCCTATCGACTCCCAGCCATTTTTTATGAGCAGACTAGCTCTTAATGACAGCAGTCACAGTTAAGGTGGCCATAAACTCTAACGTTAAGGAACAACGGGATTTACCCATTATCGTCAGTGTGTATGTGATCTTCCCGACCTATTGTACTGGCACCGAACAGCCGTAGACGTAAAATTTCCATCGGATCTGATTGTACTGTGTATGGCCGCACGATCCTATACCTCTTATGGGGATCGGTCGGGTATGTGTGTGTGGCCCTACAGCATTGTGCCGACAGATACCAATGTGATCTGTCAGCACACATGCTGTTGAAATCGCATGTGTATGGCCACTTTAAGGGTGTGGGTCTCTCTTCCATCTGATAGGGATGTTGATGTTTGGTAAACACATACTGTATAGGGATAATAAAAGTTCTTATCGTTGAAAATGGTGGTAATTTTGCTCCAACCAATCAGATGTTAGTTTTCAACAAAATACAATTCTCTAATATCTGTCTGTGACTAATATTTTGTAATATCTGTCCATGTCCATGAATTTTCTATGTAATAACATTTATCCACATGTGACTGTTCTTATGTTTATCCTGTGTAAAGCAGAGACTGCACATTCTTCTTTATTACATTAATATACAGAATGAAGCTTTATGTGCCATTTAATTTGTGCTTCAGAAATAATTTCTACACGTGTATTAAACAGGTCGGCATATGTGATCCCAGCAGGCTGACAGAGATATGGAGGGGAGAGAACAGAGCCAAATCTGCAGAGAGGCAGCAAGGTAGGATGCAGGAAATATGCACAAAAGATGAATGGAGGTAGCAAAGGAAAAAGGAAGAACAGTAAAACATGAGGACTCCAAGAGGAAATAGAGGGTCTGGACAGGGTGACCGGCATGAGATGGAGGGAGAACGAGGTGAATTTCATGCAATGGAGGGAGAAAGAGAGCGCTTACGCAAGGAGATTTGCAAAAGATTGAAGATAAAGGAAGGTGCTGAGAAACTTCGAAGAGCTACTACTGAACCAAGAACCTGGGACATGTGGAGACCATGTTAAGGACATGTGAGAGGAAACTGGAGAGCCTTAAACAGGAACTGGGTGAATTAGAGGCCCCTACTTCCCCCCTCTCTAGTGGAGGTACAGTATACAACACATGTGTACCCTCTGATAAAGATGATTTTGTATCATCTTGTTTTATTTATTTCACTGTCCCCCAGCCCATCCTCTATCTCCAGAATTCCTGAGCCATACACAGCAAACTCGGCTAACGGGGTTAGAGCGCCAGCTGGACATTGAGCTGAGAGTGGAGGAGGAGCAGAGAACATGATGCAGATGTACAGCCAAGGAGGAGCCAAAGTAAGTGGAACTAACAGTACGCGGTCACTAGTCACGTCAGGGGGGTGACCTTGACCGAGGAAGTTTTTGGTCAGGTCCGAGCGTACCTGAGATTGATAATGAACGTTCGTTCCTGCGCCACACACTTTAAATATAAAGGGACAATTATGTTGGATGACAGAACTATCTTCCTCGATCGTTATAGTGTATACCCAGCTTTAGATTCCTTCTTGGATGGGCAGAATATGCAAGATTAGAGTTGGTAACTGCATCTTATGTGGGCAGGTGTATTTACTTATATCCTTGTCTAGTTTGGTTTACTGGGGGCATGTATCATTTAAAAAAGAGAAGACTGGTTTGTTTTTTTTCTGGGTAGCTAGATGGACTGTTGTCTTTTTCAACCCTAAATTAACTGTGTAAACGTTTTATATTTTCTAAATGACTCTTTTGAGTCCTTTTCCCAATATATGGACTGAAGCAATTTTACTTTTTAAGTAATTTTCATTATGGTTTTTAAAAAATCCTAATTTCAGGATTTATTAAGGGGGAAACAGAAATGTTTACATCTACATTAACAGTAACTTGCTTATCCAATAAAGCTTGTCAAACAAATGTCAGCACTTACACTAAGCACCTGACTGCCCCATAGACTGGATAGTTGCTTCATTAGCATCGATCGTGCGGTGCAATGAGAATTCTAACAATGCAAGAGCGTCTGTTCTTGTGAATGTTTAATGGCCATTGAAAGCAACACTGGAGAGAATACATTGCAATTATCTAATATAAAGGGGAAGGTGTGATGCATTTAAGATTGTGGCGTGATGTAGGAACTTCGGCACTAAGGATGTTAAAAACCACAACTTCTAGCTTGCCTTGGCTGCATTCTGCAATCAAGGCATGCTGGGAGTTGTGTTTTCAAACATCTGGAGTGACATGGTCGACATGACTGTTTTATGGGATGAATTTCTGGTAGGAGATCAGTACTTATTAATGTGTAAATGTGTAGCACTCCTGACAGAACTGGGTGACATCAGCTCCACCGGCATAGTAGTAATGAACAACTAAACATCGGAAAGTATCCATGGTTTTGGATCCTTGCCTTGCCTTACCTAAAATGTCCATTTTTTTCTTCATTTTGTTCTCCTTTAATCATATTGCAATGTGTTAATGTTCAGGTTTTACAAGAACAATATATAAGAAGTAGTTGTATATCTGCATCATTGTTTAGGATAAAAGCTACATTCAGCTGCCCTCAGATGTTATCTGAGTGACGTAAAAATCGCCCCCCGAGCACAGATCCATAAGGCAAATCAGGTCCTGCGGGGCAGCGAGGTGAAGAATGGAATGATGGTAAAGGGGATGGGTAAAAGAGACTAGGCATGGTTATGTAGATATATCCTCAGAGAGGGAGTGAAAGAGTTTAAGAAATCTTGGGCATATTTAAGTACATTTGGGGGCTCAGGCAGGATCGGTTATCTCATAGGGGAAAAGGGCAATATCCCAGGGCTTCAGACACCTAAGGAGGCCCCAAACCTTTTAAATGGTGTCTCCTACACAGTGTTTTGCCCAGAGGCCCCCACTACCTTGCTCTGGCCGTATTAGGTTCCATATTAAATTAGTAAAATTGCATCACCATATTCGACAGGTTTACCCATAGTTCAATCGCTGGCAGTATTGATGCTTTATAAAGTCACACACACAAAGCCAGAGCCATGATAATACATTTCTTGTAGCAGCTGTGTGGCTAAGTTTTGTGAAATATGTGCAGCCGCTCCATTGCAGTCTTAAGTCACACTAACCTGTGCTGTCTAGTTTATTGTGACTTTAAGACCAAAATCTCTCCTGTGTTCCTGTGATTCCTCCACAGGTTTTACATCATTACTGCATGATTTCTAAATGAACAGAGTAAAGACTACTGATAGAGAGACTTTCCCCCGTCCTCTAGGTGCCCTGGAGTTGTCACACAACGAGCTGCGCATTGAGGAGCTCCGTCACCACTACCGGTGGAACGAGCCATTGCTGAGGGAGCTGAAAAGCACTGAGGATGCTGGGAACTGCCAAAACCCAGGATAAAAGTGCTGTCATTGAGGTAACATCATCAGTTCTAAGCTGTTTAACCAGGTTAATCAGTAAGGTAGATAGAAGATGGAAGGTTCCAGATATAGGGGCGGACGTGTATGTATGAACCTTTTATTATAGTGAGACAATTGGGCATGCAGCGCTCTGAAATATAATAATCACAAAAATATAAATAAATACATTAAATTATGTACATAAATAGGGGCTTAAACCATGCGACAAAGAGGAAAGATGTCCCTGCCCCATAAGCTTACAGTCTAGTTAGGTGGGTAACATACAGATGAATAGGCAAGGGTAGAAGTGCTCTACTGAGAGTTCTGCAGACTAAAATGTGTTTTGAAAATGCATAAATCAAAGTTTTTTCAAAAACATTTAAAATGTAAGCACCTGGGGCAGGGAGGTAGGATTGGTACGTTCTACTCCCAATTGAATTTCTACGAGAAGCGGCAGCACAAAGAGAACGGCTTCTGCCAGTCTTTCTGAGTGCTTCAGCTCTATCTTTAATCGGATGGCCCAGGGCACTTTACTGGCAGATGAAAACTCTATGTGCTCTAGCTCATCATCAAAACAATATTGAGAGGTAGGAATAATCAATCCTCCTTGCTCTAGGTATTTTAAGTTCATTTTAGGATGTTTGTACATTAATATCCCCATTATACATTGTAAGGTGTGTAGCATCGGTAGAAGCTCATTGAATGAACACATTTTGATTGGGGAATTGCAGAATGAAACGGCAACCAGGGAATGCTGGGAGTTTAAGTTTGCAAACATCTGGGGGTCCGCAGGTTGGAAACGCTGCTTTAGAGGTTTATAGCATCACTCCT
>JAACNH010005330.1:0-20669 GCA_019447015.1 Hymenochirus boettgeri | reverse complement strand
GGAAGGCGGCCCTCCATCTATCATTAAAGAAGGTAACACCATGCCTAGGAGCTATCTTTTACCTACCGGAGTTAGGAGAGAAGATTGGAACTTACCCGGTATTGTGCTCCTCCGCTGTTCTTCCGAAAGATCCTGAAGCAGTTTGTACTCTATGTGCATGGAATACAGTACAAACTCCATCAAGCAGAGGAATGTGAGACTGGATAAGTTCAGTATCTTCTCTCCAAACTCCTGCAGATTTTATGAAGAAAGTGAGGTAAAAATATAGCTCCTTTACCACCCTTTCTTCAATTAAACTGAAATGCGCAAACTTAGTTCAGGCAGCGGTGATACCCTTTAACAACATTCCATCTCTGGTACAAAGTGATTTTATGGCAACATTACAAATCACCATACGCAGGGTGATACATATACTGGGCTATTCTTACTTACCGTAATGAAGCTTGATGTTATTATAAAAGACAGGGTACCTCATAACACATACATGTAAGTAGCACATACTCTTATTGGGTATGTTACTGCATGCCTTCAATCCAGCACACATTTTTGTTTAGGAGCAGTATCCCCCCTTCTCTTTTAAGCACTCCCACTTCTATCCAACCTGACTTTTTGTTTTCCAACAAACCAACTGTCAGCCTGCACACAGCATTCCAACTGTCAAATCTCGTCACCCATTACAGCTACAGTAAACTACTCACAGAAGAATAGTTTTGAGTGCAGGAACTTGATTGACAGCTGATATAAAAGTTTTAGATGGATTCTAAAGAAATAGGGGGCAGATCAAAAAATGATACAGTGGTGGTTGTTGTGGAAGAATTATAATTTCTAGTTATGGTCAATTTAAATATAACCTATTTTCGGTATAGATCCCCTTAATTGAAAGTATATAAAAACAAAAGATTACAAATTAAAATGCCTGGATGAGCCAAAGAAATACTAAATCGACCTCATTATTATTATTGATTTATATAGCGCCAAAATCTTTCGCGGCGCATTACATTACATAGTCATACATTAAATACAGGGTAATACATGTTTATCACATACATACCTACAAGGTAATACATAATATAAGTAAACAGAGTGAGGAGTTTCTACAGCAATACCTGATAAAATAGGAGAGAGGACCCTGCCAAAGAGCTTACAGACTAGAGGATATGGGTTGAGACATAAGGTGACAGGAATCGGTAGGCTGTAAATAGATTGGCAGTGGAGTGTGAAGGCAGGTTGGATCATATTGGGTAGTAAGGGGGTAAAGTTTAGGCCAGGTTATATGCTTGCCTAAAGAGTGGGTTTTAAGTTACTTTTGAAGGTGTTAAGGGATGGTGAGTGAAGGACAGACGGAGGAAGGGAGTTCCAGCAGCAGAGGGGCAGCATGAGTAAGTCCTGAATGCGGGCATGGGAGAGAGGTGACCAGAGGGGATCATAGGCGGGTATCATTTGCAGAGGCGGAGGTTGCCTGGGACGGTGATCGCGGAATCAGCTCTGAGATAATGCAGGGGCTATGTTGGATAGTGCTTTTAGGATAAGGTAAGCATTTTGAAATGGATCCTTTGCGTGATGGGCAACCAGTGGAGGGACTGACAGGAGGAGAGGCATTAAGAAGCGAGAAGAGAAATGAATGAGCCGGGCAGCAGAGTTGAGAATGGATTGAAGCTGTGCCCAGGCGGTTGGTTGTTGGTAAACCACACAGGAGTGTGTTGCCAGTAGTCTAGCCGGGTATGATTAGGGCATGGACTAGGATTTTTTGAGCTTCCTTCGAGAGGAAGGGTCCAATGCGGGAGATGTTTTTGAGTTGGAGCCGACAGGAGTGGCAAGCGAATTGAATGAGGTTTGAAGGAAAGATCGTAATCTAGCGTTTATTCCCAGGCCAGCGGACATGAGGAGATGGGGACATGGGGTGTGTTGTTTATATTAATAGTAAGGCTAGGGAAGGGAACAGATCGTGAGGGTGGGAAAAGGACAAGTTTCGTCTTGTCCATGTTTAGTTTGAGGAAGCGGGAGGACATGAAGGCAAAGATGGCACTAAGGCAGTCGGGGGCCTGGGATGTCAGTGTAGGAGATCCGGGGCAGAGACATAAATTTGGGTATTGTCCGCATACAGCTGATACTGGAAACCAAATGAACTAACGAGTTGTCTAAGGCCATGGGTGTAGATGGAGAAAAGAAGAGGGACCGAGTACCGAGCCTTGTGGACCCCCACAGGGAGGGGGCGAGAAGTGGAGCTAGTTTTAGAGTAAAAAACATAAAGGTCCTACCAGAGAGAGTAGGAGGTAGCCAAGAAAGTGCAGTGTCCTGGATACCTAAGGAGGCCAGGATCTGAAGAAGTAGAGGGTGATCAACAGTACCAAAAGCAGAGGACAGAACAAGGAAATGAGCAAAGAGTAGTGACCTTTAGATTTATCACTAAGTAAATCATTGATCACTTTAGTGAGGGCAGTTTTCCGTGGAGTGGTTAGCGCGGAAGCTGAGTGGAGGTGGTCAAAGAGAGTTGCAGACAGGTGACTGACCAGGTCAACTAGAACGTCCTTTCGTTAGTTGGAAGCAAAAGAGAGAGGAGACAGGTGGTGAGACGTGTCCGTGATAGGAGAGAGAAAGACCCTGTCTGAATAGTGGTGAAGCTCGTTAGGGTACAATAAAGGGATGAACCAATGAGGGAGGCTAGATAGTGAAGTGGTAGGGTAAGGTGTGTTGTTAGGGGTGAAAAATGGGGGAGGGGAAACTAGTGCAGTGGTAGAGTTGGAAGCTGTACGGAGAAGGTAGGGTGTACAGGAAAACCACTTCGGATCTTTTTAATTTTCTCTGTGAAATATGAGGCTATTTTATCAGCCGATAGGGGTAGGCGAGGAGGTGGCGAACAGAGCAGGGAGTTGAATACTTTGAAGAGCTGTTTTGGTGTTATGGGATTGGGAGGATATGAGTGAAGAGAAGTAGTTTTGTTTGGCTAGGACAAAGCACCTCTGATCCAACAAAGGGCACTTTTAAAATTTGAGAAAGTCGTTATTTTTGTTACTCTTGCGCCAGCGTCGCTCGGGCTATTCGGAATTACCTTTTCAACTTTTTTAATCTGTCCGTAAATTGTGGTTTCTTGCATTCTAAGGCGACTGGTGATAAGGGAGCAACAGAGTCAGGGATTGAAAACAGTTTTATGGTAGTGGACAGCTGCAAGGTTAGGGTCAGAGAAGGAGGGCATAGAGTTTAGTTGTTGGAGAGGGATAGAGAGCGAATGGGGGTCGAGATTACGCAGGTCCTGCATCTGTACGTTTGGTGGTTAGGGGTTACGGCCGGGACAGATGACACAGATTAATTTGAGAAGATGATGATCAGACAGAGGAAAGGGAGAGTTGGAGAAGTTAGATATGGAGCAGGACGGGTAAAGACCAGATCTAGGTGTGCCCATTACAATGGGTCTGGGCAGAGGACCATTGGGTAAGGCCAAGGGAGGGAGTAAGAGAGAAGTTTAGTGGCAGCAGAGGTGTTGGTATCGATGGGGAATTGAAATCCCCTAAGATAATGAGGGATGTCAGTGGAAGAAAAGTGAAGCAATTAGAGTAGATTTAAGAAATAGGTCAGTGACAAGTTATTAACAAACAGACCGTGCGTTCCACAAGGCCCCAGATATAGGAGCAGGGGGAAGGGAAAGGAGAGGTACATTAGTGATATTGTGTGTTTAGGGTACCAGTGGATGAAGGAGCGTTACGGCAGTAGACATTAGGGTGGGGATGGGTTGATCATACAGGTGCGGTATGGAAGTGGGGCCTCCATCTTCTCGAAGAAAAATTTTACATATAACATTATATATTATAGGGTAACGTTCCTCACATTCTTATATGCAAAAACGAGAAATACATGGGCATTACCTTGCCAGCATGATGCCGGATACTCCAGTCTGCAAAGCACGATTCGCATCTTCATAAGATAATATATCTCCATTACCTGTTATACAAATAAATATGTATCAGAATGCATCACACCTTGTATAATTTAAAGCACTGTCACGATATACCTCATAAATAAATTGAAACGATTAATTTAAAGGGTAGATAGAGTAAACCACATCCAAACCTGTTTGTTCTGATAGCTTTAAAAAGATAACTGTGATTTCTTTTAATTAAAAAGGACATTGCTACCTTAAAACAACCCCAGGATCAGGCCCTAGCTGCAATCATTGCAAACTTATAGCAGTATAAAGAGTGGGTTCAGCATGGTGAACATCACCAGACCATTGTTTTCGCCCTCCCCATGCCTATGGCACGAGCATGCCCAGTTGTATCCAACGTATTAAAATAGTTTCAGAAAAGAAAAAAAATGGGGGGAGGGCATCCTACACACCACATCATTTGAGTGTACTTACAAGCATATTTACTTAAGATACTGAGAACGTGGAGGCATCATCCTAGGCTTGTTTGAAGGGTATAAGAGAATTATTTATAGGGCAACTGTGGTCTCAAAACAAGTGAAGTTAAATGAAGCTTGCAGTATTTCATTTAAACTGAGCCGACAATCCAATCTCTGTATGGAGCCTGTGAGAAATTTCATTGTGGTGTAATGTTCAAACTTCCTACCGACCTCTGCCACGCCCTCCGCCCCGGGGGAGAAGTTCAGTTAAGACTTTTATACTGGGAACTACACTGGAGAAAAATTGACAGTTGAGAAGGGGAGCCTATTAATGCAGGCTGAGGCTGGTCACATGACTACAAATGGTCACATGGCTGAAAACAGGAAGAGTTCAACCAGGAACTTACATTGCTGAACCTTTCGAGCAATAACTTCTCCAAATTTTATCTAGAGATGTGATTTATGTTTATTATGAAGGTACGATGGAAAGATTTTATATATAATTTACTAGTTTAGAAGAATTTATGTCCACAGTTACCCTCTAAGAGGACACTTGTATGGAGACCATAGATACCCTTTAAAAAAAGAAGTCTTAAAGGACTTCAAAAGTACCCCAAAATAGCCATTACACATGATACCAAAAAAGGTATCAAGTTTATTGACTTTACAATGCCATAATTAAAGTGCTAGTGCATCATTAAAATATACATACAACTCATACAGTGTGAAATACCAACATAATACATACAGCAAGTCAGACGTCCCCGAAATAAAAAAAAGGTCAACCAACAAGTTACCGCATTTTATAAAAATACAAGTTTTAATATACTTATTCTTAAAAACACAGTGTTCCCACCAGTCCCAGTGAGAAAATAAATGATTTTTTTAACAAATACCGAACGAGGGAGAGGATCTGCTATTTTTGCACAATTGCTCTAGTATTCCCAGTCTGCAAGTTTTGTATATGTTGCTCTCTGGACCTTCCATGAATCTACAGTGGAAAAAAGTAAGAACAATGGATTTGATTTACTATTAAGAAAGAATTCACGGGAATAGAACACAAACTTTTAATAAAGAAACATATACACTAGGGTACTTAAATTTTCATCTATTTCTTCTTATCAGCATATTAATAGGGGTGTGGTTGGATAAAATGTAGCCAGATTGATTATAGCAATCTGCTATCCTATTTTGCCAGCCAATGTGCTGTTAAATGGATGGTCACATGACCACTTATGTTTAAGGTATCCCTTTAGAAATAGCTGGGTTTGTTGTTTATTATTGAAATATGGTGACACCAAGAATTCTGTGGATTTAGATAAATATCACCCTATACATTATATTTTACATAATTGTTTAAAGCTAGATTTTTTTTAGAAAACAAAGCTTTGATGAAGAAATCTGTGTGAAAATCCAACCTGAACTATCAATGATCCTTCATTTCAGGTATCAATAACACTATGGGATTTAGCATCTGGTGTGAAGTTAGTTGCCAATAGCATTACCTATTAGCTAGTGTCTTTATTTTTATGTGTTGGCAGGGCAGTGAGGAGCCTTCATTGATAAAGTTGGCAGTGATTGGATACATTTTACTGCTCTAAATTAGCCTTATCTGTGCAGTACACTTAGGTGGCTATTGCTGGGGCTACAGAAACACTGCCTTCCTCATTTCGAATGTGACATTAACAGATCTGGAAGCCCTGAATGCAAGAATGTACCACATATCCATTGTAGCCAAACAAATGTAACTGTAAGACTGTTATATTATATAGAAATATTATAGAGAATTATGGGTACACTTACAGTAACCAATGAGACTCCCCAGTCCCTGAGGTTTGAATGATTTTGTGGGCAATGTTAGCTTTTTCCTGCACACCAGTTCTGATTTTCACAGTCAATGGAACGTCAAGGACCTAACAAGAAGAGGGGGGGGGAGGGAGTTAAACATGAACACTTATGGCATAAAAGTAAACATATACTGACCTATAAACAAATTCCTTTCTAACAGCACTTAGACCACTTCTTAGACACTGGCTTGATGTCACAGTCATGGCTTTGATCAATTGCTGAAACGTGGAAAGCTGCAGGACTGAAAAAGGAGTCCCGGGGAAGGGATCTGGTTCTGTCAGACCATTTAGGAGCATCTTAGGAATACGGAAAATGGGGTGGGGGGGGGGGGGTACATAACATATATAAAATATTGATTTGAGGGTGGACAGCCCTAGACATGACTACCTTTGCATTTAAATTCCATTAATTTGTTAAGAGTTACTGAGAGTGTCGCTGCCCATAGTTAGAATATTAGAAAAAAAATTGAGGTATCACTTACATAATTCATTCCTTTTACAATCTGTTCAAATTTATTCATCCTGGCATTAATCCGCAACCGCCACCCTATATTGCAGGCAGGGAAAAATATTTTTACATTTTCGCACTTTACGTCACTAATCCTATAAAGTGTTATAACCTATATATACAATGGATTTACCATGTGTGTGGTTATTTTGTAAGAAAGAGCAATTACTGACATAACTTAAAGAGTTATCTAAGGCCCAGAACACACAGCTGGGGTGATATTTCACCAGACTGATTAAAATTGGACAGGTGATCTTTAATGGGCAGTGTGGCTGGCCTGCACAGAGTGTTTTTCCCAATTAGAAGACTGGCAATTAGTTTAATAAAGAATGTTGATCTAAAACAGTGGTGCCCAACATGCAGCCCAATCACAATTAGAAGTGGCCCTGGAAGTTCAGTTGAAAGCCAGTGAAAATAGCCTAAGAGAGGTGTGAAGCCTAGCAAGTGAGTAATACCACAGTCCTCTGAGGCCTGGCGAAGTATAACAGTCTGCCCACCCTATCAACTATTGTCTATAAGTCCCGGGTAAGAGATTTCTGTGTTTAGCACCTTGAGAACTAGTGCATCACTACTTATACTGCCGCACTTCCAGCTGACTGTTTGCCTGTTTTTACTTTATTTGATGTATCATAACTTTTGGTACGGAGCAATATATTGCCTCAACCAAAAACCAACTCAACTGTTGTAGTGTGTGTCTGGTTGGAAGTTCAAAACATATTTTTGAGACTTCCAACCAGACTCTACAACAATTGAGTTGGTTTTGGTTTAAGGCAATATATTGCACCGTACCAAAAGTTATGATACTCAAATAAAGTAAAAACAGGCAAACAGTCAGCTAGGTGGGTGCGGCAAGTATAAGTAGAGACTATATATATATAATAGTCTCTACTTATACTTGCGCACACCTAGCTGACTGTTTGCACTGTTTTTCTTTTTTAGTATCATACTTTGTAGGTCGAGTGCAATATTTGCCTTAAAACCAAAACCAACTCATTGTGTAGAGTCTGGTTGGAAGTCCAAAAAGGTTTGAGACTCAACCAGCACACACTACAACAGAGAGACACAAAAAAGGAAAAACAGGCAAACATCAGCAGGGGTGCGGCAAGTATAAGTAGAGACTATACTATATATATATATATAGAAAAAAAAAATATTATATTTATATTATATATATAGGATATATATAAATATACACATACACAGACACAATATCCGATTTATTATAATATATTATATCTCCATAGGAGATTGCATTCAGTTTTTAGGAGCTACAGGGTGGGGGGTATCGATATTACATATAGGAAAGGTGTATGTGTGTACTATAGTGTTACATAAAGCTAGCACTGACTTGATTAAGTACAACACAAAATACATGAACTTACTTTCAGAGCTAAGATCCCTATTTCAACATGAAATGGTTCCAAATAGCAGCCTTAAACCACACCCCTGTGTTGCTCCATGTGAGAAGTGTAATCCAAAAAAGTTTCTGTCTGCTACACAGTATGTGATGGTGTATTGTAATGGACATATACAAAAGGCTCATATATACCACCACCATCCTGCAGGTGGTGTGCAGTGAGTGATAAAAGACAAGACATCCCTGCTCTCTATGGCTAGGATGGAGAGAAAGTGAAGAGATTGTGGTGTGTACTTTGGAGTGATATTGACTGGAACACAAGATCCCGTTACCACCTGTGTGAGGACAGACCTTACAAACTTGAGGCAACAGATAAGTGGACACCAACTTACAAGGACACACAATATACAGGCCTGGTAAATATTCAAAGTGGTGCACCATAGACAGGGACACTCCTGATTACTGCACGTTATGTGGGGGGAACCGGTTTAGTGCACTGTCTGCTTTGTGCCAGACCACCAGAGTAACCAATGTGTGCCATGCTACCCATAATCCTTCCATAAAGCAGTGATCTGGTACAAATTGGTGGCAGCGGTGTGCTGGTAATACCATTTATTCCCTGTTTTCTTGTATGTATATTCTCTATATTACGGTAAGCTACGGAGGCTGCTACCGATAGTATTGATTTAAATTCCTGTCCTTGTACCTGCAGAAGAAATCCCCCAATAGACTCAGTAGCTCTACCAGGCCAAACCTATTTTTAAACCTGATCCATTTGATGGGGGGTAACTAGGGAGTGGACTGATTGGCTAGAAACAATTAAATTGGCAGCACTATTAATGGAGGGATGAAGGTGTCGCCTGGTAAAGCCAGGAGGTATACCCACGGATTTACTGTAATAATGAATAAAAAGCAGTTATCAGTTATTAAAAATTGCTCTGAAGTATATAAAGGATAAATCCATTTCTTTAGGTAAACTGGGAATGATTAAATGTTTGTTTATAAGTTAGATTATTAGGGCAATGCTATTATAATAACATGACGCTGTGAGGTACCTTCTGTTATAGTATGAGGTACCATCAACACTTGCAGTGGTGAATACTAATAAAATTACATAGCATGTTTAGTTTCAACCACACAGTGTGGCAGGATTGCTGGGTCTACCCCAGACCTGCAGGATTTATCCTATTTGGTTTCTCTGGAAGCTGGTAACTGTCTGAGTAACAGTTTTAAAATATACCGGTGTAAAGATTTATATCCACACATAGCATAACATACACACACATAATTTCCATTGTGCACCAACGGGCACACTTTTGCTAGTATATATATAGCTGGAGAAAAGCACAGTGGATACATAATCCCAACGGAGGACTGTATTTAGGACTAGGACATTGTTATATGCTTAATTATTACTCACAAACTCCAACACAGTACAAACTGAAGCTAGACAGAAACAGTGTTGATCAATGCAAAAGTGTTGCAAAAATAAGTCCCCTCCCTCTCTCCGTGATTTGGATCAGGAGTAATGCCCATTTGTTATGGTGCACTCACCTTTTATACACTAAATCTATTGGGCACCCAACATTAATATCCACAAAGTCCACATCGATAGTTCTGTTTAGCAGTTCAGCACATTTAGTCAGGGTGTCAGGAAATGCTCCTTCCAGCTGTGTGTTAAAAGAGAGAAAAAAAAAAAGAAGAAGCAACTAACTTCAGTCCCAACTCATGCAAGGCATCAAGTCACATCTTTTATTTACTGCCAGTAAGGACCTACCTGCACTCCAAAAATATTCCTCCGTATGATGGCGCTTCAACAGAGCCCATTCGGAAGGATGACCCTGAAGAAGATTAGGGCACATGGCCATCTCTCCACACGTAATATCTGCTCGTATTGTTTGCATATTCTCCTGAAAGGCAGATTACCCCACTAAAAGCAAAGTGCACATTAATTACAATTAGAGAAGTAAAAACTTGTAGTCTACATGTCAATTCAGTGTACAATTACTTTATAACCATTAAGGAGACTAATAATGGAATTAAAATGTATATTCCATAGCAGTAAACTACACACTAAGGAAATACTACGCAGAAGTAAACACACATTAAAGTGTATGCGTTTTACCACACATTAAGTCCACTTGCACTGCAATGTTGCACTATCGGAGTGCATGCGATTCACAAAAATGCTGATCCCATGGGTCCGTAAAGCATATTGCAGAGCACCTCGTGTGGTCAAACCAATTGGCCAACATTAGTGTACGCTTTATAACACACGATCTGGTCGCCCTAAGCGATAGATAGCACTGCACTGAAAAAGCAAATGGTGGACAGCGCATTACTGTGCGATTTTGCTTTAGTTTTGGCAAATAAGTTATCTGCTGTAACACTCCAGTTTTACACCTTCACCTGGGGTGAATCACTGTGTGGGATTTTTTATACATTCACATTAGCCTATTTTTGTTTTTCAATTTTTAAGTAGTACAAAATAGAGAACTGTAATACTTTTAAGGACCAACAGTTATTTTAGTTGACAGGCTTGAGGGATCTTCCCTCTTATCAGGTCAATTTTAAAGGGCACATATACAATCTTAAAAATAAAACACCTGTTCTGTTTCAATATGAAGTACAATAAGCCTCTGTACAGAGTTTAAATAGTGAACATTTTCTACAACTCTGCAAAGCTGTTTGCAGTGCAGCATGGGATTGCAAATATCCTATACTGCATGGAATTCCTTATGCTAGAACATGCAAATTAAATATGAATATATCGCACTGTAATGGTATAAATACCGTATAAGAGGGGCAAGATAAAGTTGTTCTTGAATCAATCTGCAAGGTAGAAATAGAAAAAATGTGTAAATTCAACATTATTAAAAGACAATAATACAAAACACCAACAATATTGATTTTCCTTGATCCAGCAAGTCACACTGCTGCCTGGCAAGGTGGTAGCACTGTACTAGGTATCAGGTCAAATTATTGTTGTTGCAAGTTTTAAGAAACGGATTCATCACTGGATATTGGATTAAGTTGGCATTTGTTCCCTTTTAATTATACCATGTATTTCAGTAGTAAACCAACAGTAATAGACCGGCACTTGCCCTGTATAATCATTATCACGATTTCCCTTATAAACACTAAACAGAGCTGGCTTACATATTCTTATATGGAGCAGGTATACGGTCAGAGGTGATCTATGGAAGTTTACTTTCAGCTTTCATGTTATATTCCAAACCCACCATTGCTACTCACCATTTTCTTTTCACTGGGTCTAAGCTTTACAATGTCTTCATCTGTGACAACACCTATTGTAACGCTGAACATCCCATTGTTGAATCAGCAGTCACCTGTACTGGTCCATTTGCTTACTATATTGTCATCCTGACACTTTGACATATCACTGGGTCCAGTACCCAGGGATCCTGGGTTTTTCATTTACTATTGCCAGATTTGTTCATTATCTTCAAATACTCATCTGCCTTCTCAAATACAACTTTCTTTTTCCGTAATTGTTGCTTTAGATCTTTGTCCAGGTTTATTTTAACCAAAACCTTTCCTTCCCACTGCTTCATACGTTCTTCGTTTACTAGGTTCTTGAAGTTTTCCCCTAGTGGGATTTTGCCAAAGCGGCAAGTAATCCATACATGCATCTGCCAAAGGTATCGTACAGGTAACAATGTGGACTGATGTCTTCTGGTTTTGCAGAGAAGTATTTGGAAACATCATGTAAAAACTGCAGTTCTCACCAAAGAAACATTTGCTGGTAATTCCTTAGACAAAAGAGTGCTTTTGATTATTGACATGTAATTGAAATTTAATAGTACCACATAATGAAAAAATACAACTACTAAATAATAAAAAAAAACGGGAACAGTTCCAGACAACATTGTCCCAATAGTCAGAGCAAATTCACCACATACAACAAGCTGTGTCTCACCTCTCCCTTTGCTGTGGCCATTGGGGGATTATGAAAATAGCCTGTGAGTACTAGGGGTCAGCTCCCACAATCTGGGGGTAAACCCCCAGATAAGTGTCCGCATAACAGCACATGCTCTGTAGAGTTCAACAGATCCAAACAAGGAAGTTGCAGCCTTGCTTCCTAGAAGCTGACAGCCAATCACAACAGCACAGGATCCTCCCTCTCCTGACACAGAACAGGGATTTCAGTTTTTTTGTTTCAAACACACTAAATTCTCCTGTCCTAACAATGTATAATCCTTTACGTTTCATACAAAAAGAAAAGTCATCTTTGCAGTGTATTTTAAAGATAGCATGGATGTAAGAAACGGAATACTAACATTTCAGCAAAAAAAAAGTCTGGGGAATAGGACCTGCAACTTGTACATTATCTGTCTTGCTAAAAGCAGAGCTCTTACCAAAAATAAAGCTGGGGATTCAAACTCATGACCTTCTGAACTGTATGTGTCTAAACCTGGCTCTTACATGGTGAGCTAACACTAAATAAGCTGAAAACCGGGTACATTTAGAAACGTTAACAAAAAAGTATATCTGGGGTATTGAAATTGTGACTTCTGAACTGTGCATTTTAAAACCAGTGCCTTACCCGGTGCGCAACACAAAATAAGCAGAGAGTCCAGCTAAGACTTTAAAAGTTGCTTGTTACCCTGCAGTTTTTATTTTCCAACAACTAGCAATGACGGTAATAAACTGCCGGGTAAGAAGCAGCTTTCGAAGTCTTATTAGGGATTCATATTGGTGAGTGACATCGGTATAGAAATACCCTAAGAGACAGTGAATACTGGGGTCGGGGGCGTGGCCCTTTGAGGACTACATGGGCTGTGGGTTGTAATGACAAGAACATGGAAACCTATTTACAGAATCTATTACTTACATGTACTAAAGCAATTTCTAGAGAGGAATCTTACAATGTATAGGTGTTCTGGGGAGAAAAACTTTCACATTAGTTTTAAAAATGTAAGTTTAGTCTCCTTTAAAGGGTCACTTCCCAAACACCACTGAAAAAAGAAAAATCATTTCCAGGGAGGTAGGAAACACCTCCTACCTCCCATTTATACCTTCCAGTTCTGACAGATTCATTAAAAGTTGGTTACTGCTAGTAAGGTAGGTACGCTCTGCCCTAACCCCACGCAACACATAGACACAATTCCCATCGACATGGACACACATGCACCCTACATCAGGAAGGGTGATAGGGATAAGCAAAGTCGTCAACCCAAGCAGCAGCCATCTTTGAATTGGTCCATTAGAGGTGTGGGAAAAAGAGTAAGTAGGAGGTGCATCTCCGAACTCCCTAGAAAATATTTTTTTGTGTTTTGGGGCAGGTCACTGCCATTTAATGAAAATCAAACTCAGTTAGATTTTCAATACATTTTCTGCTTTTAGTTAAGACTGAACAAAACTCTTGAGTAGAGAGTGAGCCATAGTATTGATCAATGTTCCTTCTAAGCCATTCTTAACTGTGCCAATACACACACCCCCCATGAGGATTTTTTAAACTAATATCGAAATGCTTTTTTTGTGTGCAGTGTGAAGTCTTTAAAAGACCACCAAAGTATTTCCTCTTCTACCACTATACAAGTTGTATCATTACCTGTGTAATGGATGGGCACAGGTATTCTCCTCAAACTGGGAATGTTCATATGAGGTCGGCTTTGTTTTCTGCCCTCTGGCTCGTTTTCCTTGTTGCCCTCTGATGGTTTAGGGCCTTTCTCCTCAAATCCACTACTTTCATCATCAAGTTAATTCTTTTTGCCTCAGGTTTTTACCGCATCCTCCGATAACAGTTCCTTTATTGGTGTCCTCTTCAGATTGCCCTAAACAGTCTGCTTTTCCTTCCCGTCTGCATCAATGAGTTATGAAACTTTCTTGGTGGTCAGATATCTAGCAGAGAACACACAATGAAATGCATACATACAAACACATATTGTACACAAATTCAGGTATTAATGCAAGCAGACATATGAACAAACTGGTTGCTAGGCCATACCCTTCAGTGCAGAATAATTTCTTGGAACCTGTGTACCAGACAACTATAAAATTAGTCTCTACCTGTAGCTCAAATATAAATAATAGGGATGAAACAGCTGCTTGTGACATATATTAACACAGGTAGCGCACTATGTTCATCCAGGTCATGGTATATCTGTGATATTTGGTTAGATCAATTGGACTTCAAGTTTAGTTCTTAGACTTTTGCTAGTCATCCAACTGGATCTCTCAATTCAGAATGACTTGTACAAGAATCTGTTAGCAATGAATACCCTGGAACGTTCAATCAGCATAGAGCAGCAAGGTTGTGAGGTGATATGTTCACCATTTTTAGACATTTTTTGTGGTTTATTAGGCGGGTGCCTAATTATCCTGGTCTTAAAGGGTTTATTATTTCCCCCCTCTCTCTCTGCCTGTGTGTGCATGGTTACATTTCCCTTTAGGCACGATATGTATGCAAATTGCCCACACACGGCACAATTATCATCCGTGCATACATATCATGAGCCACAGGTCGGCCCCCATGATTGCACATGTATATGAGGCTTAAGGAGTAATGTACTCCTATCATTACTAGGGAGGTAGACCATACACTTTATATTTATTGTACAAAAAAAAAAAGTATTGCTGAAAACAAATGTGTAAACTGTTATCAACAGGCTAATAGCTTCTCCATTCTAGAATATCAGTGTCGTAAAAACTGGTTTAAACATTTCTTTCTGTGTCTTAACAGTACTACTTCCAATTAGCCTGCCAGTCAGCAAAAAAGTCTTCTTTAAGCATTGCTAATCATATTATAGTGTCAGGCATAATAATCCAGAACATTAGAAAGTTAGGTTATTGTTATGCTGTCGTATAATATTCAACTCCTGCCAAGTTCCTGTGTAGTTCCGACGACCACCTGGGATAATCAATTGAGATCGACTATGATGTAATGTGACTGCAAATTCATATTCAGGCCTGATAACATATGAGAACATTGACAGGTACATTGGCTAGACGTATATGGTCAGCATTAGGCAACAAAAGACTAATTCTGACTATTATTATATAGACATTGATATCCGAATCTAAAAATGTCTAGTGTTTTTGGACAGAGGTTCTTAGCATCCAGCGTTCCCTGCCTGGCCCATTATTTTTCGATCTCAATCAGGTCAGGGAGTTGCGGGAACATCGGAAGGGAAGAGTTCAGTGCATGGCCACCATAAGGCTGTCCTCATTTGAAACCCTTTAGTGCTGTTATGTCACTGTATTATAGTGCACCTAGAAAATTGTTCTCCACTGACTGGCAAAAAAACATTGGAAATAAAATAAATACATACTGGGGTTTAATTGCAGCTACACCGCGATCAAAGGTGTTAGGTACAGCATCCAGTTTGCCATTTTCATATGGGAATTGTTGTTTTCTGCATTTCTGAAAGAAATGAGATTTATGTAAATGGTAATATATAGACAGACATACCGTTAGACACACAAATACAATATTTTTAGGCAAAAACCAATTAATTTTAGAGCACGATTAGTCCTTAGGCACACAACAGGACTACTTTGTCTTCTTTCACATTATTGAAGTGCTGTAAAATGTATAAAAAATGAATACACTTTATCATGTGTTGGGGCATGAGGTTTTTTTACAAAGCTAGTGATTGTGGTAACACTGCACAAAACGGTGTAAAAGTGTTACTGACTCATATTGGTGTTCATTGGTCTGTGCAAGACCCAATGTGTATCGTATTATTGAATCACTATCAACGCAACGGTAGGAAAAGAACATAATGAATAGAGGTAGAAAATGAATGCCTCTGCATAATCGCATACATATGTGCTAGAACGCTCAAAAAAAGCATAGTGTGAACGAGCCCTAACTGTCATGATGCAATACAATATATATCATTTTTCCTTGCTGTGTTCAAGCAACTTTTCAATGAGAAGGTAAAGATTATTTAACATATTAGAACTAGAGGATCGTCAGGTGAATCCTTTAAGGATCCAAAAGTACAAGTTCAAAAGAAAGGGTAAGACACCTTTGTATTTCTAATTCTAAATGTTTTTGTAAATTCCGCTCATAGTTAAACCAGCAATGGCCCCTTTGCTTTACACCAGGTAAAAACATAACAAAGGGGAAGCCTAAAAACAGCTAAGTTTTCACCACTAAGTTATTAGAAACCCACGGCAAACAATAATCAATAAGTTCTAATTAGCATCTGGAGTAATATTGATTTGATTATTTGTATTGAATGGCTGAGGCCACACTGTGCCGGGTGGCAACGCACGTCTGTTTTCACTGCGACCCGTGCAATTTTGCAGCCAGCACTGCTATCTCGCGTGCTAACGGATCACACACGCTAGTGTGGCCTAGCCCTTATTGTTAAAATGAATTCACATTTTTACAATCCGTTAGGGCTCACTCACACTATAGAGTGTTTTGGTGCGATACATTGAACAAAATGCTCTGCACATAGGAATAAATGGCACTGTTCACACTACTGAACTGTGATACAGTGTTGCATGCAACGTACTGCATGCAGCAGTTTTGTGCTTTTAAATGATGTCCGCCCATATGTGCTAACGCAGCAGAACATCGCCCTAACAGGGAGATTCAATAAAAGTTCTTATCGTTTAAAATGGTGCTAATTTTGCCCCAACCAATCAGATCTTATTTAACATTTGAAAGCTAGCATCTGATGTTGGGGCAAATAAGCAAGATTTTAAACAATAAGAACTTTTACTGAATACCCTGTAAATCGCTAGCGCAATGTTCCGCTGTGCTAAAAAAACAAACAGTGTGAACGCAGCAATGTGCGTGAGTAGCCAGGAAACCACCAGGTAAAGCAAAACTGCCTGTAAATACACCAAGACAAAATGAATTGATATGGTATTAATGATCTGTAAACTGCACAGCCCTGCACACAACATTATAATAATAACCCTAACCAACACTATGTAACCTGCACCCATATTATAATAAAAACCCTGTACCCCAACACTATGTAACCTGCACACCAATTATAATAATAACCCCGTACCCCAACACTATGTAACCTGCACACCATATTATAATAATCCCTGTACGCCAACATATGTAACCTGCACACCATATTATAATAACCCCTGGTACCCAACACTATGTAACCTGCACACCATATTATAATAATAACCCCTGTACCCCAACACTATGTAACCTGCACACCATATTATAATAATAACCCCTGTACCCCAACACTATGTAACCTGCACACCATATTATAACAATAACCCCTTACCCCAACACTAAACCTGCACACCATATTATAATAATAACCCCTGTACGCCAACACTATGTAACCTGCACACCAATTATAATAACCTGTACCCAACACTAGTAACTGCAAACCATATTATAATAATAAAAACTGTACCCCAACACTATGTAACCTGAACTCCCATATTATAATAATAACCCCTGTACCCAACACTATGTAACTGCACACATATTATATAATAACCCCTGTACCCCAACACTATGTAACCTGCACACCATATTATAAAATAACCCCTGTACCCCAACACTATGTAACCTGCACACCATATTATAATAGTAACCCTGTACCCCAACACTATGTAACCTGCACACCATATTATAACAATACCCCTGTACCCCAACACTATGTAACCTGCACACCATATTATAATAATAACCCCTGTACCCCAACACTATGTAACCTGCACACCATATTTAAACAATAACCCCTGTATCCCAACACTATGTAACCTGCACACCATATTTTAATAATAAACCCCTGTACCCAACAATATGTAACCTGCACACCATATTATAATAATAACCCCTGTACCAACACTATGTAGCTGGATGAGAACTAGTGCTGTTCAGGGGCTATCAGTGTGCAGTTTGATGGTTGACCTTTCCCAATAGTGTCCTCCAGTCCTTAGATCATCTAATAAATGAATCCCAGTGCATTAAAGATGTGGGCTGAAAGTCCAAATCGGACGATAAGAACGGATAAATAATAAGCAACTAGCAAACCTTGAACACGTGCGAGAGCAATGCAGATCAAGTGCAATGTTCAGACAACCACCAGGGGGCGCGAGTCCATCATCCCTAACTCGGGAAGGCCACAGACAAACTAGGAAACCAATTACTATGGACTAGCGACAATCTGTGTCCTGCTCTCTATACATTGCGATCCCGAAAAAGGAAATACAAAGTGCACATTCATTGTCTTCCCCATCTGTCCGTGGCTACACGGCCCATTGATGCTGCGGAACTTGAAGGAAGTTCAGGTCAGGGGTCAGACCCGCCGGAAGTGTTCCCTGTTCCGGTGTCAGTTCCAGTTATTTCTCTTCCTGGGTTTTCCGACTGTCTGTGGTTTGTCATTTATCGCAGGAGCTATGGAAGGAGACCGGGTGCAGGTTCTAGTCCCTCACATGTTACTGATCCTGGTCAGCTTGGGGCTAGTGTTGGGGGTTTAACGAGTTCACCCACCTCATCTCCTGTCACCAATGTAAGCACTGTTTACATACATTATCATATATGGGGACTGTGTACATACATATACATATATGGACTGTACATGCGTTTACATATATGGGCACTGTATACATACATAATACATATATGGGGACTGTGTGCATACATTATACATATATGGGGACTGTGTACATACATTATACATATATGGGACTGTGTACATGCGTTATACATATATGGGCACTGTGTACATACATATATGGGGACTGTGTGCATACATTTTACATATATGGGGACTGTGTACATACAGTAATACATATATAGGGACTGTGTACAAACATTATACATATAGGGACGTGTACAACATTATACATATATGGGGACTGTGTACATACATTAATACATATATGGGGACTGTACATACATTATACATATATGGGGACTGTGTGCATACATTATACATATATGGGGACTGTGTGCATACATTATACATATATGGGGACTGTGCATACATTATACATATATGGGGACTGTGTACATACATTTTACATTATGGGGACTGTGTGTACTACATTTCATATATGGGGGGACTGTGTACTTGTTTACATATTGGGGGAGTTGTATGTGCATTATACGTATAGGGGGGACTGTGTACATGCATTATACATATATGGGGGCTGTGTAAGTGCCATTATACTATATGGGGGATGTGTACGTGCATTATACATATATGGGGGGGTGGTACGTGATTATACATATATGGGGGGGGCTGTGTACGTGCATTATAGTATATGGGGGGCTGTGTACGTGCATTATACGTATATGGGGGGCTGTGTACGTGCACTATACATACATGGGGCTGTGTACGTGCAACTATACATATATGGGGGGGCTGCGAACGTGCACTATACAATATGGGGGGCTGCGTAGTGCACTATACATTATGGGGGGCTGAGTACGTGCACTATACATATATGGGGGCTGCGTACGTGCACTATACATATATGGGGCTGCGTAGTGACTATACATATATGGGGGCTGCGTACGTATATATGGGGACTGTACATACATTATACATATATGGGGACTGTACATACATTATACATATATGGGGACTGTACATACATTATACATATATGGGGACTGTACATACATTATACATATATGGGGACTGTACATAATCTATAATATATATTGGGGACTGTACATACATTTTACATATATGGGGACTGTACATACATTATACATATATGGGGACTGTACATACATTATACATATATGGGGACTGTACATACATTATACATATATGGGGACTGTAATACATTTAAATATATGGGGACTGTGTAATACATTTTTTACTATATGGGGACTTGGTTACTACATTTACTATATGGGGGGACTGTGTACGTGCATTACATATATGGGGGACTGTGTAGTGCTTAACTATATGGGGGGACTGTGTACGTGCATTATACATATAGGGGGAACGGTAGTGCATTATACATATGGGGGGACTGTGTATGTGCATTATACATATATGGGGGCTGTGTATGTGCATCATTATACATTGTGGGGGGCTGCTACGTGCACTATACATATGGGGGCTGCGTACGGCACTATACATATGTGGGGGGGCTGCGTAGTGCCACTTACATATGGGGGGCTGCGTACGTGCATAACATCATGTGGGGGCTGCCTACGTGCACTATACATATGGGGGGTGCGTACGTGCACTACATATGGGGGGGGCTGCCTACGTGCACTATCATATGGGGGCTGCCTACTGCACTATACATATGTGGGGGGGCTGCTACGTGCACTATACATATGTGGGGGGCTGCGTACGTGCACTATACATATGTGGGGGGGGCGCGTAACGTGCACTATACATATGTGGGGGGGCTGCGTACGTGCACTATACATATGTGGGGGGGCGGCGTTCGTGCACTATACATATGTGGGGGGCTGGTACGTGCACTAAACATATGTGGGGGGGGCTGCGTACGTGCACTAAACATATGGGGGGGGCTGCATGCGTGGCTGCGTACGTGCACTATACATATGTGGGGGGGCTGCGTACGTGCATTATACATATGTGGGGGGGGCTGCGTACGTGCATGCGTACGTGCATTATACATATGTGGGGGGGCTGCGTACGTGCATTATACATATGTGGGG
>JAACNH010005329.1:0-20673 GCA_019447015.1 Hymenochirus boettgeri | reverse complement strand
ATATCCAAGGAGACTAAACAATGGTGGAGGTGCACTCTACCAAACTAGGGTGCAGACACTCTGTGGGTTCTTCCCTTAGGAACCGATGATTTCACAGGAAAAAAGGTAACTCAGGTTCGCACTCAATCTTTAGAAATATTTATTATAAACCACACATAACCACGTCACCAACGTTTCGGGGAATGCCCCCTTCTTCAGGTGATAAAGTGCAACTGTGCTTGAGGAAATATAAAGACTGTGCTAGACATAGGTCCCTCCCTTAATAAGGGTGGAACCAACAACAGGTGTCTAATACAAATATAGATAAAAATAAAACACTTACAAGAAAACTGTGCCTGGTCTTTTGATTTTACCCCCTTAAGCTTTAATACACATTGCATTTTGATGTTTTCTTAGATGTTTGGAAAACTGCCCCACACAATTATTTTGCAATTTTTTCTTGACATTTATATCAGATCAACATTGAAACGCATAATCTAAGGTCAGTGTATGGCCAGAGTTTAGGTGATGAAGAGGAAAGAAACTCTCTGAAATGTTGTGTTACTGCTATATTGTTTGTCCTTTATGGAACAACTTTAATTGCATACCATGTGAATTGAGGTGCCACAAAAGGGCATCAGGCTCAGAATAATGACACTGTAATTCTGTCCTAAAAACAAAGGAATCAAAAAGAAATACCTTAACACACATTTGGCATGTCCAATCCCCCTATGCATCCATTCAACTACACACAAAGATCAAAATTATCAAAAGTAGATGAGGAAGGACCAAGGCAAAAGCACTATTAGATGCAATTCAGGTTTGTTTTATTTAGTCACCACAGACATGTTTCAGTGTGCACAAAGGTCGAGTTTAGTGGTGTTTACTGGGCCCCCAGCAAAATTATAATGGGGCCCTTTTTCCTGCTTATATACAGTGGTAACCTGGGGGGCTAATTTAGTATAGGGAAAGTAAGAAGATGGGGCTCCCCTGGTCAATGTCATCACTAGAGATGGCTGAACTTGATGTCGGTTAGTTTCCCAACCTTGGAAACAACCCATTAAGTCATGGGGAGCTAATAGTTCAAAAATTGGGATCAATACAGATAAACTAAAAATGGTTAATACTGTGAATGGTTGTGGCACCGGTAAAGGGTCTGAGGAACATGTCACTATCACAAAACCTGATTAAACACTTATTTCCCCACGCTCCGCAATGTGATGCTTTGCACAAGCTACATTCAAAGGTTACTGAATGCTACTTCGAGGGTTACCAAAACTATAACTATACATTCGAGGGTTATCAAATCTATGATACATTTGAGGGTTACCGAAAACATACATTACATTGGAGGGTTAGCGAACGCAACATTGGAGCGTTACCGAAAATAGAACTATACATTCGAGGGTTATCGAATCAAAAATACGTTCGAGGCACTGAAATCAAAGGCTACATTTCATGGTAAGCAAAAATTAACGATAATTTGAGGTTTAGCGAACGATACTTGAAAGGTTAAAGAAAACAAATACATTTGAGGGTTACCGAAATGAAGATACTGTACATTTGAGGGTTAGTGGAAAATGAACATTACATTTGAGAGTTATTGAAAAATACATTTTAGGGTGCGAACGGCTCATAAATTCGATAATTATCGAATGCTCGCAAATATCGAAAATACGTCACAAGTACGTAAAACCGAACTATTCGAACCCAGACTAGTTCCAATAGTTCGAGTCCTTTCTAACTCATATAAAATTCGGCTTGAGTTCAGGTCCATAACTAGTCATCACATGTATTGTAATTTTAAACAATATAAAACTGTTTCTGAATTCTGAGCCATAGGAATTTTAAAACAAGGATTCATTGGAAATATAAAATACGCAGTATGGGGATCAGTTGGCTGTTGCGGCCATACAACCACACGATCGGATCGGCTCCCTCTACTTAAAGTAAAGGCAGCCAATGGAAATTTTTCTGTCGTTCCCGATCGATCAGACTGCCGCCTTCGGTCGTTCATCGGCACTCTGATTGGTCGGGAAACAGCCCCCGGGAATGACGGATTTACCCATTATCGTTCGTGTGTGTGGCCACCTTAACATTTGAAAGCTAACATCTAATTGGTTGTGGAAAAATTAGCACATTTTTAACGTTAAGAACTTTTTCTTGAATTTCCCTGTAAATACCCCTTATATTAAATATCAAAGAATCCTTATAAAAAAAATAATAACCCATGACCTTTTCCATTGCTATCTGCTAACCCATTTTACCTTTATAGTGACTTTATTGTTGTTTGTTTTTACTCTACAATTTGCTTTTTAATATTATATAAATGTATCTATGCATAAGTGCAAGGTTAAGAAGGTATTAATATATTCCAAGAGAATAAACAATGGTGGAGGTGCACTCTACCAAACTAGGGTGCAGACACCTCTGTGGGTTCTTCCCTTAGGAACCGATGGATTTCACAGGAAAAAAGGTAACTCAGGGTCGCACTCCAAATCTTAGAAATATTTATTATAAACCACACATAACCACGTCACAACGTTTCGGGGGAATGCCCCCTTCTTCAGGTGATAAAGTGCAACTGTGCTTGAGGAAAATATAAAGACTGTGCTAGACATAGGTCCCTCCCCTTAATAAGGGTGGTGGACCAACAACAGGTGTCTAATACATAAATATAGATAAAAAATATATAATACACTTACAAGAAAACTTGTGCCTGGTCCTTTTGATTTACCCCTTAAGCTTTAATACACATTGCATTTTGATGTTTCTTAGATGTTTGGAAAACTGCCCACACAATTATTTTGCAATTTTTTCTTGACATTTATATCAGATCAAACATTGAAATGCTAATCTAAGGTCAGGTATGGCCAGAGTTTTAGGGTGAAGAGGAAGAAAGAAACTCTCTGAAATGTTGTGTTACTGCTATATTGTTTGTCCTTTATGGATACAACTTTAATTGCATACATGGTGAATTGAGGTGCCACAAAAGGCATTCAGGCTCAGAATAATGACACTGTAATTCTGTCTAAAAACAAAGGAATCAAAAAAGAAATACCTTAACACACATTTGGCATGTCCAATCCCCCTATGCATCCATTCAACTACACACAAAGATCAAAAATGTATCAAAAGTAGATGAGGAGGAAACCAAGGCAAAAGCACTATTAGATGCAATTCAGGTTTGTTTATTTAGTCCCACAAGACATGTTTCAGTGTGCACAAAGGTCGATGTTAGTGGTGTTACTGGGCCCCCCAGCAAAATTATAATGGGGCCCTTTTTCCTGCTTCATATACAGTGGTAACCTGGGGAGGCTATATTAGTATAGGGAAGTAGAAGATGGGGGTCCCTGGTCAATGTCATCACTAGAGATGGCTGACTTGATGTCTACGTGTTTCCAAACCTTGGAAACAAACCCATTAAGTCAAGGGGAGCTAATAGTTCACAAAATTGGGATCAATAACGATAAAACTAAAAATGGTAACTTACTGTGATGGTTGTGGCACCTGGTAAGGGTCTGAGGAATGTCACATCACAAAACCTGATTAAACACTTATTCCCACGCTCCGGCATGTGATGCTGCCAAATACATTCAAGGTTACTGAATGCTACTTTCGAGGGTTACCAAAACTATAACTATACATTCAGGGGTTATCAAAATCTAATGATACATTTGAGGGTTACCGAAAACATACATTACATGGAGGGTTAGCGAACGCAACATTGGAGCGTTACCGAAATAGAACTATACATTCGAGGGTTACGAAATCAAACATACGTTCGAGGGCTACTGAAATCAAAGGCTACATTTCATGGTAAGCAAAATTAACGATACATTTGAGGTTTAGCGGAACGATACATTGAAAGGTTAAAGAAAACACAATACATTTGAGGGTTACCGAAAATGAAAGATACTGTACATTTGAGGGTTAGTGGAAAATGAACATTACATTTTGAGAGTTATTGAAAATACATTTTAGGGTTAGCGAACGGCTATAAATTCGATAATTATCGACATGCTCGCTAAATATCGAAAATACAGTCACAAGTACGAAAACCGAACTAGTTCGAACCCAGACTAGTTCCAATAGTTCGAGCCTTTCTAACTCATAAAATTCGGCTTGAGTTCAGTCCATAACTAGTCATCACATGTATTGTATTTTTAAACAATATAAAACTGTTTCTGAATTCTGAGCCATAGGAATTTTAAAACAAGGATTCATTGGAAATATAAAATACGCAGTAGGGGATCAGTTGGCTGTGCGGCCATACACCACACGATCGGATCGGCTCCCTCTACTTAAGTAAAGGCAGCCAATGGAAATTTTGTCGTTCCGATCGATCAGACTGCCGCCTTCGGTCGTTCATCGGCACTCTGATTGGTCGGGAACAGCCCCGGGGAATGACGGGATTTACCCATTAATCGTTCTGCTGTGTGGCCACCTAAATTTGAAAGCTAACATTAATTGGTTGTGGAAAAATTAGCAACATTTTTAACGTTAAGAACTTTTCTTGAATTTCCTGTAAATACACATTATATTAAATATCAAGAATCCTTATAAAAAAATAAAACCCATTGACCTTTTCCATTGCTATCTGCTAACCCATTTTACCTTTATATGACTTTATGTTGTTTGTTTTTACTCTACAATTTGCTTTTAATATTTATAAATGTATCTATGCATAAAGGCAAGGTTAAGAAGGGTATTAATATATTCCAAGCAGAATAAACAATGGTGGAGGTGCTCTACCAAACTAGGGTGCAGACACCTCTGTGGGTTCTTCCCTTAGGAACCGATGGATTTCACAGGAAAAAAGTAACTCAGGGTTGCACTCCAAATCTTTAGAAATATTTATTATAAACCACACATAACCACGTCACAACGTTTCGGGGGAATGCCCCCTTCTTAGGTGATAAAGTGCAACTGTGCTTGAGGAAAATATAAAGAACTGTGCTGAGACATAGGTCCCCTCCCCTTAATTAAGGGTGGAACCAACAACAGTGTCTAATACATAAATATAGATAAAAATATAATACACTAAAAGAAAACTTGTGCCTGGTCTTTTGATTACCCCCTTAAGCTAATACACATTGCATTTTGATGTTTCTTAGATGTTTGGAAAACTGCCCACACAATTATTTGGCAATTTTTTCTTGACATTTATCAGATCAAACATTGAAACTGCATAATCTAAGGTCAGTGTATGGCCAGAGTTTTAGGTGATGAAGAGGAAAGAAACTCTCTGAATGTTGTGTTACCTGCTATATTGTTTGTCCTTTATGGATACAACTTTAATTGCATACCATGGTGAATTGAGGTGCCACAAAAGGGCATCAGGCTCAGAATAATGACACTGTAATTCTGTCCTAAAAACAAAGGAATCAAAAAAGAAATACTAAACACACATTTGGCATGTCCAATCCCCCTATGATCCATTACACTACACACAAAGATCAAAATGTATCAAAAGTAGATGAGGAAGGAACCAAGGCAAAGCACTATTAGATGCAATTCAGGTTTGTTTTATTTAGTCCACAAGACATGTTTCAGTGTGACAAAGGTCGATGTTAGTGGTGTTACTGGGCCCCAGCAAAATTATAATGGGGCCCTTTTTCCTGCTTCATATACATGGTAACCGGGGGAGGCTATATTTAGTATAGGGAAAGTAGAAGATGGGGGCTCCCCTGGTCAATGTCATCACTAGAGATGGCTGAACTTGATGTTCGGTTTAGTTTTCCAACCTTGGAAACAAACCCATTAAGTCAATGGGGAGCTAAAGTTTCACAAAATGGGATCAATAAAGAAAAACTAAAAATGGTAACTTACTGTGAATGGTTGTGGCACCTGGTAAAGGGTCTGAGGAACATGTCACTATCACAAAACCTGATTAAACACTTAATTCCCCACGCTCCGGCAATGTGATGCTTGCACAAGCTAACATTCAAAGGTTACTGAATGCTACTTTCGAGGGTTACCAAACTATAACTATACATTCGAGGGTTATCAAAATCTAATGATACATTTGAGGGTTACCGAAAACATACATTACATTGGGGTTACGAACGCAACATTGGAGCGTTACCGAAAATAGAACTATACATTCGAGGGTTATCGAACCAAACAATACGTTTCGGGGTACTGACGTAAAGTAAGGCAGCCAAGGAAATTTTTTGTCGTTCCCACGTCAACGCGCTTCGGCGTATCGCACTCTGATGGTCGGAACAGCCCCGGATGACGCGGATTTACCATATAGTTCGTGTGTGTGGCCACCTTAACATTGAAAGCTAACATCTATTGGTTGTGAAAAATTAGCAACATTTTAACGTAGAACTTTTCTTGATTTCCTGTAAATAACTATATTAAATTCAAGAATCCTTATAAAAAAAATAACCCATTGACCTTTCCATTGCATCTGAACCACATTTACTTTATATGACTTTTTGTTGTGTTTTTTACTCTACATTTGCTTTTAATATTTATAAAAGATTATGTAAAGTGCAAGGTTAAGAAAGGTATTAAATATATTACAAGCAGAATGATAAACAATGGTGGGAGGTGCACTTACCAAAAAAACTAGGGTGCAGACACCCTCTGTGGTTTCCTTAGAACCGATGGATTTAACCAGAAAAAGGTTTAACTAGGGTTCGCAACTCCACAATCTTAGTGTTAGAATTATTATAAACCAACACATAACCACGATCACACGTTCGGGGGAATCCCCCTTCTTAAGGTATAAGTGCAAATGTGCTTGAGGAAAATATAAAGACTGTGCTAGGACAATAGGTCCTCTTTTTTACCCCTTAATAAGGGTGGAAACCAACAACAGGTGTCTAATACATAACTATATTAAAAACTAGAATCACTATTACTTTAAAAACATCTATCAATGATGCACTATGTACAGTGTTCAAAAAATAAATAAAACAAATTATAATAAATAACTTCACTGTTTAAAGTGCCTGTATGTGCAATTAAGTGCAAATAAAAGTGCAATGTAATTCTAGTGTCCTTTCATTGTCTCTAAAAAGCGCTCTAAATGGGCAAAATATACTCTGAACCAATAATAAAAAGAAATCTTAAATCTGGACATATTCTGAGGACTTATTAAACCTGTATCATTTAAACCGTGTTTCTCATATTGTGGAATATATCCCCCTCATGAATCACACAGTATTCTTCATGTCAAAAGCACATATTACCTAGTTAATTGATATAAAAGATTTCTCAGTAGGAAGCCTGCACAAGAAAGATTGTTTATTACCCCAGAAACATAACAACAGCACTTTTAGGAAAATAAGGCTTTAGTATATCATACATTGTTTTGATATTATGGTATGGTTCAATCAGTAACCACCAAACACTTGAGCTTTTATGTTTGCAAGCTTTAGGGTAAAAAGCTGCAGTAAATGATAATGATATTTGTAGTTAATATGGAATTGTGGGACCACATCAATGAAAAAGTAAAATATTTTATAGAGGTCACAGATCTCAGGGAGGAATTTTAATATCTTGATTCAAAAGGTATTCTTTTAATAACATATGCAGGCCTATGTAATACAAGTATTTATTGTTAACAAATGTTGCTAATTTTGCCCCAACCAATCAGATGTTATTACCATTTGAAAGCTAACATGTGATTGGTTGGGACAAAATTACAACATTTTTAACAATAAGAAATTTTATTTCTAGGCCTTTTGGACTTTTAGATGATAAGAATGTTTAGTGATAGAATAGTGTGTTACTGTACTGGCTAATGTATATAAATATATGGTTTGGTAACTTACTGTAAATTATAATCTTATAAATGTTCTACCATCTAGTACTAGAGAAAAATATTTTCTATTAGTTTTTATAATTGTGCTGTGTTTTTCTTCCGAATCCTTGTGGGCCCAATTTGGATTGAAACTTTCAAGAGAGTATAATGCCCCCTCTTTCCACCTAGATCCCCAAAACTATTGTGTGATGTGGCTGACACAATAAAAGTTAAATATTCTTGTTTACAGTGTTAAACCTCTGGATTTAGTTTGATACTTAGAGTAGGCTGCAGCAAGAGGGCCCAGACAGTAGCACATGAGGATAACTGGCAAGTTGCCTAAACAGTGTGTATGGACTAAAACTCCAGCCACAGGTTTGACAACACAAAACAGTGACTGGCAGCTGGTACACATGGGTTGATATTTCACCTAAGCAACCCCCCACACTGAATTTGGGTCAAACGAGGACGGTAATAGAATGTTATGCAAAAATCAGTTGTAAGAATAATTGAGCCTGAATTACGCCCAGTGTGTTCATCCTTTACTGTTAGTGCGTAATCAGTTGGGACAAAATATCAGCTGTAGCATGTAATTCCTATAAACAGATACTTAATTGGTACATAGAATGGCTGTATCTGGACTATTGGGTTTAAGTAGAGATGTCCGAATCGCAAAATCCGGTCCGCTCGAGGATCCGCAAATTTTCTAGAAAATTCAAATCCGCAGCGGACCCGGTAGTAAAATTAAAAAACTCGAAAATATAGTAATTTCGAAAATTTTTGAAATACGTATTTCCGAAAATACGAGGAATCTCGTAATTTCAAAAATACCAGAAATCCTCGTAATGTCAAAAATTTTCGAAAATACGAGAAATCCGTGTTCGGAAAGTTGGAAGGCGGAAAATCCGGAAAAATCCGCGCGTTCGCGAACGGGATAAGCCGCGGCGGATCCGGGTTCGGAATCCGCTGACAACCGGCCCTCCCTAGTCTTAAGCGGATAGACACTAAAGGTATAAAAAAATACAAATAGTATAATTACATGGTGATGAGGAGACATGTTCATCAGCTCTGTGATCCAACAAAATTATCCTTTATTTTTTAAAGTGTTATAGCTAAGGATGAAAGGAGAATTATACTCCTGCATTAACTGACTGCTTCTAGAAGTAACTGATATTTTCAAGCCCCTCCCATCCTCATTAACATATGTTCCTCAGTGTCATGGATGGGAGAATTGTCAGTGACAATGATTGGGAGGAGCCCAAGAAGAAGTTGGTTATGCTGAGTATAATTGTCCTGGAAATTCTCAGTCGGCCTCTGGAATGCTCAGATTAAAGGAACCTTACCATTGGTCATGGAGAACAAATATACAACACAATAGCGGCAAAACTGCTTTGGCACTTTTAAACTCCAGCTAATGACTGGGCATATAAAAGTGCCGAAATACTTAACCTTTTGCAATGCACGACAGAGCCTCCTATAGGCATAAAATATGCCAAGCTATTGCAACAGGAAGTTAATAGCTGCGCTCAGTGCATTGCCCTCTCTGTACCTAGAGACAGTGAACACAGGAACAGAGGGGGTGGACAATTGGTGCAGATGCTGGCTAAACATGGAAATTTAGTTACAGAATCACTTCTACATGTAGCATACATATATGTAAATGCAATTTGCCAGTAGCATCACCATTGAGGAGGATAAAAATTGTAGTTCTCCTTTAATGGACATTGTATATTTCTTCATACTCATTAAGGGTAGGACCTACCATTTTTTAGACCTCGTGTTTTATTTGACTGTTGAAAAGTTTGGCCTTGGCATTTTAGCATGGTGCTGTAATGCCCGTAGTTCTGGGAATACATCAGCACATACACCTCAATCTATAACTGCTATCTTCCCCTATGGACAAGCCCCCAATAGTCAGGAGGCTTGATGCACCTCACGTACACAGTTACTCAAGTCTAAAGCACATAGATGCTGATGCAAGTAACGGGAAAACAGCAGGTAGGACACAAAGGACGGATAGTCTGATCAGGGAGGCAGGAAGGATGGGACAAGAACAAGCAGAGTTAGGGAACAATGAACTGACAAGGAAAGGTTCAGCAGGAAGCAAAAACTAGCGTCTAATGGGCAAGGAAGTCTAAAGATGCAAGGCTAATAAAGATTGTGCCAATGGAGGAGGAGGTGGTAAAGAGAGAGGGACAGGATAAGTTCAAAACAGAATTAGAATTAATCGGGTCTCCTCCGTCCATTGTTACTACTGGGATGGAGGAGTAAAAGGAAGTGGTTTACCAGCGGCCAAGCTGAAGAGATGAGTCAGGATCCTCGCACACCAGGAAACAACCTAGGGAGCCAAGGCATTTGCCAGGAAGACATGAGGACCCAAAATGTTCTGTGCAGGTGGGGAGGATTGTCGCAGAGAACAAAGCGGAGGTACGTACGCTTCCTGCCTAGAAGGTTGCTTTTTAAACTTTTTTCAATATTTGGAATCTTTAAAAGATCAAAATTCACTCAGGGAGATTCAATATTATGGATCACGTTACACTTTGCGTGATCCGCAATGCAATACAAGATGTAAAGATCTGGTACTGAATCGTGGATCGCGTAAGGTAAGATTTCGGTAGCTGGACGAAAGTCCACCCTTACAGAAACCCATTAACCCTGACCTATCTTCTTATGTGAAAATGATATGCAAATATATTACTTAATTTTGTAGGACATACACTAATATACTGTAATTTATTTTACTTATTATTTTTAGGCTATACCTATGGTAATACTATAGATCCCTAACTAGTACAAAGTGGAAACATTTAGTTCACTATCTCTATTATGTGTATCATGTGATGTATTTGTTTCAGCTGAATAGGATGGCCGGTTACGGATCCAAACCTGGATGTGGGGGGTCCGCGACAATCTCGTGGATTTTACCAAAATCCGTTTCAGAAACTATTTACCTCAAAGATTTAGGAATTTTGAACATTCGAGGATTTTCGAGTTATAGGATTCGGCGGTTCGTAATCCTCGGTCAGCTCGAGATTTCGAAGCCCGAAAGTCCGTGGCCGGACTTCAGGGGGTCCAAGGCTCAACACTTTTAAGGGCCCTTGTGGCCCTTTAAAGGACCATTGGGCCCTTAAAATGCCCTTTGGGGCTTAAGGGATCCCATAGTTCAAAGCTTCCAAGGGCAACAAGGGACTTATAAGGGTGCCGGGAGGGGGGTACCGGTTAGAGCTGCAGGACCCTTAAGCCCCAAGGGAACCACAATGCCCTTCTAAGGACCAGGAGGGGTTCCGGGGGTGAGCGTGGACCCCCGAACATCCCAGCCACGGGACTTTTGGCCATTTGGTAATCTTCGAATGGCCGATTCGAGAATCACTGTTTGGAGGATTCCTGAAAATGGCCCATAGAAACCAGAAAAAGGCGTGTGTGTGCGCTACTTCCAGTTTTTTTTAGCTGTTCTTTTTTTTTTTCTTGCTGTCACTCAGACCATTTCCCAGGTCCCAGAGCATTGATAGTAACAACTGCTATATTATCCTTATTTTAGGCGGACCATTTACGAACTTCTTTCCCCATTGATTAATGGCAAAATTTGCGGATTTCGAATTTCTGGATTTTTTTGGAAATCCAAATCCTCGAGTGGAACAGATTTTCGGAATTTCGGACATCTCTAATCCGAAATTTCAAACAGTTAAAATAGATTTTAAAAGAAAGGGAGAAAAATAAAATGAGGTTGGACTAAAGAATAATAGACTGAATGCAATATAAAGACAAAGTTGCTATTAGATGAGTACAGGAAATGCAGTACTTTAAAGTTAAGATTACAAAAAAAGGATAATTACAGTGTCTGTCACACACAGCTTATTAAATCCCCTGAATATTAATTCGGGTCATGAATCCAATGATTCTAGCTTGTTATTAGATTTTAAGACATTGCATAATGATACCAGTTCAGAGAATGCTAAATTGCAGTTTAATCATCAGTTACTACTTGGCGATTTAAAGTGACAGCAGTAGCATTAAGTCATAATGTTCCTTCCACAATGGTTTTTTGTACTTTTGTTCTCCTGCAAGAAAACCTGACATGCAGATTGTACCTTCAATTTACCAGACTTGGCACCGCTATTTTCAACATTTAATGGTGAAAAAGAGTTATGATGACCTTAAGTTAAGCATTATGGAAAATTATAATGAAAGGTCAGAGAACATACATTGATTATATGCAAATTTTTCAACCAAGCAGAGGATATTTTATTTTTGATTATATTATGTTACAGGCAAACACTGTCCTTCTGTTCGGGGTCATTTAAGAGCTGAGAATTTTTTAACCTAGGAGGGTCTAGGTTTTAGAAAGTGTCATTTTGGGGGGGACATTTCCTTTAAATATAACCTGATTTTCCTGTTTTTGGATGAATTTGAATATTTTAAATAAATAATAATAATTAAAGCACATGTCTAACCTCCATACAAAAATCTATAATTACCTATTCAACCCCCACCCCCCAAATCCAAGACCAAATGCTATACTTAACTTGAACCTGAAATGTACCTGGAAAGCGTGTTATCTTAATTCTAAAAATCCATCCAGGCCTAGTTATATTGTATCTTTCTTTCTGTTACCAGACAGTTGTCAAAATATGTGGCATAGAATTAGAACAACTAGAAAATCCTTTTCAGGATGGATATAAAATAGGTAATCTATAAATGAGCCCAGTCAAGTCAAGTATAAAATTTGAATTGGACAGAAAAGGTCACATTTGGAAAGCAATACCCTATGATTAGCCTTGCAAACGGCCTGGGGCCATGTGTACATGGTTAAATATAAATATAAATCTGTAGGTGCTAAAAACCCTCTAAATATACCCAATTTCAGGCTGGATGTGAGATACATATGGGCTCTTTTTAATACCAAGCTAATAAAGCACAATGCTGTAAGAACTCACGTATTAAATAATCTGGTCGGGTGCATCAAGCCCATGGGACCCGTCACCAATTGAAGCAAAGCTTCTTTTTAATAGCAAAGCTAATAAAAGCACAATGCTGGTAAGAACTCACTTATCAATCATCTGGTCCCGGGCATCAAAGCCCATGGGACCCGTCACAATGGAGCAAAAGGAGCCCAACACAATGCTTCTAGGCAGTTTTACAGGCACAGCAAACAACTCCAGGTGTATATCACCCCAGGCCCTTCGCTAGACCCACACGTCAAATCCAGCACCAAAAAAAACCGGCAATTGCACCAAGGGCACTGGAGTCAAGTGTCTTTTAACAGAATTTATTAGAAGGCAAACAGCTTGACGCATTTCAAACCCATCACTTGGATGTAAGGCTTCTAGGGCTGACAGTCCAAACACGTCAAGGTTTGCCTTCTAATAAATTCTGGTTAAAGAGATTCTACTCCGGTGTCCGTGGTTTTCAGCTGGTGCAATTGCCAATTCATTGTGTGTGAGTATGTGTACATGGGCCCTCCAATCAGTAAACAAATTAACTTACCTTTGGGCGTGTCTCTATCTATTTATAAATGATTCTGGCACATGATGGAGGAGTAATAGATCAGGAGTATTTTCTCCCAGACCACCACATTTTTGAATGTGTAAGACATACGCGGTTTGCTATTTAATCTACTGTAAGAAACTTCTGTTAACAACTTTTGGTGTATCAGGGGATATATCCATGTGGGCCTAGTGCCAGTTGTCATATATAATTATTATTACTTTTACAGTTGTATTTTTTATGTGTACCCTCTCCTGAATGTGGAGGCTTTTTTGACACATTTTGTACATGTAATTTGAATTTACCACAGACTACAAGCTATATCAGTAACTGTTTATAGATCTGTATTTCATACACATTTAAATATACTTTACAAATTGCCATGTGGCCTATTCTGGTCATTAAAAATTTCTTCTCATGTATGTATATCTAGTTATATAGGTTAATGGAATATCACCAGTCATTGCCTCTAAAATGTTGTTTAATGGAGCAAATTGAAAGAAATGGAATATTCTTAATGGAAAAAAGATATTAGAAAAATAAAGGCCAATGCTGCAGGAAGATATACAGGAATTTTCTCTATGCTTCAAGATGGTCCCAGGCCCTGTTCACTTCAGCTCTGCTTGCTTGTTTCCTGATCCTTACAAGACTATTGAGTGAGAAACATAATCTGCTGTCAAGTTCTCAAGAATAAGATGATTTCACGACTTGGCTAAATACACTGTGGGTGTATTTAGCTTTGAACAAACATACACTGCAATGTAAATTAAAAAACAACATCACTGAGTTTGGGATCAGTTGCAGAAATGAGCTGCTACACATTAAATCCTAAATAAATTCCTAACGATAATCTGACAATTTAAAGAAATCAAAAAAGACTGATAGTAACTAATGTTTAGATGAATTCTCATGTAATAAACAACCATCACTGTTGCTTGGATTTAGACCCTAAATACAACTATGAACCAAAAGACCCCGAATGTATTGGTTCAAGCTATTTGCAAAATAATTGGCATAAATGTGGGAAATCTCGACCAACATTATTAATAAATGTGCATCCAGTCACCCACAGCTGCCAAAGTGCTCCCCCTCCCCCATATTTAAAAAAAAAAAAACTCAAGTCCAGCATTTAGCATAGCTCTGGTTTCACTAACAAACCTCACCTAGGCATGATATTAATGTGGCAATGAGATTACAGAGTAACTCGTGTTTTTGGGTCTTTAGATATGTAAGTCCAGTATGCAAACAGGATCGAGAAAAAGTTAGAAGAAGGCATTAACTATGTGTATCTCCCAAAGGATTGTTTCCTTATATGGCATTTAAGGCACATTAAGATCATGCACAGTGTGCTGTAAGCAAAAATGAAGGGTAAACATGTTTTGGCCCTCTTTTGTACTCCTATTTATAAAACACTCCTTGTGGAATACTTGAGGAATACACTATATTTATGCAGCTTCATAGCATGTTAGATAATTTCAAAGCCTACTTGTACTTTTCTGTTACATGTATTCATTCACATCAGGCCCTGTCCCGAAGAGTACAATCTATCAATATTATTTGATGCATACACCTATCAGAATGTATTTATGATTATGGGGAAACCAGAGTGCCCGGAGGAAGGAAACCCACACAGCACAGAGAGAACATAAAAACTCCTTGCAATGTGTCCAAGGGTGCTCAACCACTGAGCTAGTAAATAGAGCAATTACATTCCATTTCAGATCATATTGAAAGAATATAGGAAATAGAAAACTTCTGCATGAGAGAGATGCATATTTCAAAAAATGGAAAATTTTACCTTTATTCTTCAATGAGAGAAACCACTAAAATTTACCACTTTCCCATTAAAATGCAGCCACCACACTGTGTGATAGCAAGTTTTCCAATATCAGTACCAACGTACCTATTTAAATTCCAAAAATCGATATGTGTTTTCGAATTTTTTGATGAGTGCTATGGGTTTTTTCGAATAAAATTTGTTATTATTTTGCAATTTTTGATTTTCGATGAAGAGTAGAGTTTCGAAATCCGTTGGATGTACCAGGACAGGCCCACAAAGATTGCAAGGGGTTCCTAGAGGTTTTTTGAAATGGGCAATTGTACAAATCCACCCTTATATAAAGTTATCAATTTTGGAACAATCATCTGCTCTTATAATCATACATCAAGTGTGATATTTTATAATGAAGCAGCTGCAGTGTATATATCCGATCTTCAGCTATGTCAAATCACTTCAGCTATGTCAAAGTGACTCTTTTTTTTTCTGTCTCAATCCCCACAAGCTCTCCCTTCCAGTGTTCTGCCTGAACAATGATATTTTTTGCAGTGTTTTAAAGGGATAAAAAAGCTGGATAGTTTTTAGCAAACAGGAATGTTGAAAGTTACTGGTTATTGATACCTGCAATTAGTAGGTTGATCCAGGAAATTCCGATTGCCACTTGCAGTGCGAAGGAATTTTTGCACCCCCTTCATAAATTTGGGGGTTTTTTTTTTGCCTTCCTTCCTGTCAATCATATGCAGGCGAAATGAGATAGTTGCTAGATGGGTGGGACTGAGATGGACGTATGTCTTATACATCCTGTAAATCTAATAAACTATAAACATGTGCCACACCCAAAACCGAATCCCCCCACTACTTGGCCCCGGACTGCGGTATGGGTATAAGATCCTGTACTTTACATCCCAGCTCCACATGCGTTCTCCTGTTAATCCCCCCCCAAAGTTCCACAAAAACTGGGCAACACAGCGAGGAGAGTACAAGTTCATATAGGACTCTGCCTCCGTCGTACCCCACGGGAGAAGATTTTGGGATGTTGCACAAGCCAACAAGCCTCTCTCCCCCTCTCTCTCCCTCCCTCCCTCCCCCTCCTCCCGCGCTTGGTCTCCCTTCCCCTTTGACAAGTGCACAAAAGGCAGTGTTTGTAAAGTGACAGGAGGGTTTGCTGGTTTCTGGTTTCGAGCTGCGGGACCCTTAAGCCCCAAAGGCACTGTTATTTTAGTTGCAGCAAAGGCACCTCAATAAGTTCCGGGGGGGGGGGCCTGGTTAAAGCTCAAGGACCCCCTCTAAGCCCCCAACGACTTGTTAGTGCCGGTGCCCCTAATTCAAGGCAATACATAGACACATCAGCCTAATCACTCAGAGGTCGATACATTAATACATGAGACGGGGTTGGCCAATATTTTTGAGATATAAGGGCTAGATCCCTCTATTGCATTCCTAACTGCTTCCAATTCGATTGTCAATGCAATGCTATCGGGAGTGTTTACAGGAGCAAGAATACAAATACAGGGTTATTCAATAAAAGGTCTTATCGTTTTAAAATGGTGCTAATTTTTGCCCCAACCAATCAGATTTATTTACCATTTAGAAACTAACATCTGATTGGTTGGGGACAAAATAGCACCATTTAATGATAGCAACTTTTATTGAACTCCTCACTCTGTTTAGATATAACGCTTTGGCAACTTCACCAGTGTCCAGCATTGCAAGCTCGCTGTCACCAAGAAGTAAAGATTCATGCTTCACATTCCGTCTCCTGATCCATATGCTATTATCTCAGTACTTTAGCGAACAATACTCTAATACATGTACTGGATTTTTTTCATTATGATTTCACTGATACGCCTCCAGATGATAGAATTTCTGAATCAACATTGTTATCCTGCAAATAACAGCACCTTAAATTTGCTTTCAAATGTGGCAATAATCCCCCTGTATTCGTTTCAACAGAGGCACTGTACTGCCATCAAAAAACAGTAAGCTGACTTGGGAATCTCTGTTAAAGTACAAAGTGTGCGTTCATTTACATATAATCATCTGTTTATCTTTTATGTTCTATACCGTTTGTATATTGGGGGGCAGAAAAAGATAAAAGAGACAAAAATGTAATATTTTATGCCTAGGATTTATTTACTTGTGCAGCTCTAGATACCTGGAAATCGTAATAATACGAAAATACAAATAACCAACTCTAAAACTCCACGGTTATTCTCTACTATATAATTACAGATTTTTACTAGGGTGCAATCTATGGATAGCTTAGAAACATCACAAAGAAATGGAAGTAATGTAGCAGCAGCTCCATGTACAGTAGGACTTTTCATATATCACCAACACAAGCGTTTCTGTCCACCCAATTTCTTTCTGTTCTGACATTTGTGAAATATAAAAAGATTGCACGAAACTGGCACGCTGTAATCCAGCATCTAAAACACAATCTAGATGTTATAAGGCACCTTGAGATTCATTTCAGATTCCATTATTGCTACGCTTTAAAGCAGTTCTTCAAAAGACATATACATTGCCAATTTCTTAACTACAGTTCATGAAGAGTTTTAACCAGAGCAAGCAGTTTAACAGAAACATCAATTCCAATCCTTTATGATACTACCCTTTAACCAGTGAAGTGTTCAATCTAAAGGGCAATGTGCATTTGCATTAATAAATTTTGGGTTGATACAGCTCCCATGTGTACCTAGCTATTCCATGTTCCAGGTCAACATTTTTATTTTTGAAAATGTTTTTTCAGGTGTGGGAAGTAGAGGAATTTTGTACCAATCAAATTTTCAATAAACTGTTGATCTCTATTAGACCTAGCATTGCAGAGGTTTTTAATATATTCAAACATTAAGTTCATCAAATGTCAATACTTTATTACAATGTTTTGTACATGTCCTCTGTTTGTGCATTGTTACCCCAAATAACATGATTAATTTAATTTAAAAACAAAAAAGAAATGACATTATCGGTGCTGTTGAAACACCAAAAAGGTTATTAGGGAAGAAGTACAGGAGCTAGAATCATACATTTACCCAAATAGGTTGGTGCAGTCATTTGTTACTAAAATTATTCATATATAATCCTTGTATCTGCAATGATGATACTAAAAAATCTGCTTGATTTTTCAACTTCTAGTTGTCTAAAAATTAATTGCTAATTTTCATGCTGTGCCTCCTTTTTCCCAAAGATCCCCTGCTTCCCGCGTTGCACCTCCTTGTGAGCCAAAACATGATTTGGCAATCCCCAAATTAGGACTTTACTGGGGCGTACATTCATCACAAGCAAAGGATCATGGAAAAAGGTTAAAAGGGAGCGTTACAGTGTGAATGGTTTTAAGGGGCATGCCCACCCTCAAAACTACCTTTAACCTACACTGGTTCCACGGTGTTGTCTGAAAAATCCTTACCTTACATCCCTGCTCCAAATGGTGCCCTCGCAATGTCTTGAAGTCCACAGAAAGTGAAGGCAAGAGCTGGCTGTTTGTCTTTAAAAAGAGTTTCTGCCTGTACCTCCCTCTGAAGAATTTGTCAGGCAACTGTGAACTTATAGGTATGCTGCGGTCATAATGTGCGGACATATCTAATAGGGTTCTAGGTAGAAGGAATATATTAATACCTTCTTAACCTTGCACTTTATGCATAGATACATTTTATAAATATTAAAAAAGCAAATTGTAGAGTAAAAACAAACAACAATAAAGTCATATAAAGGTAAAATGGGTTAGCAGATAGCAATGGAAAAGGTCAATGGGTTTATTTTTTTTATAAGGATTCTTTGATATTTAATATAATGTGTATTTACAGGGAAATTCAAGAAAAGTTCTTAACGTTAAAAATGTTGCTAATTTTTCCACAACCAATTAGATGTTAGCTTTCAAATGTTAAGGTGGCCACACACACGAACGATAATGGGTAAATCCCGTCATTCCCCGGGGGCTGTTCCCGACCAATCAGAGTGCCGATGAACGACCGAAGGCGGCAGTCTGATCGATCGGGAACGACAGAAAATTTCCATTGGCTGCCTTTACTTTAAGTAGAGGGAGCCGATCCGATCGTGTGGTGTATGGCCGCACAGCCAACTGATCCCCATACTGCGTATTTTATATTTCCAAATGAATCCTTGTTTTTAAAATTCCTATGGCTCAGAATTCAGAAACAGTTTTATATTGTTTAAAAATTACAATACATGTGATGACTAGTTATGGACCTGAACTCAAGCCGAATTTTATGAGTTAGAAAGGACTCGAACTATTGGAACTAGTCTGGGTTCGAACTAGTTCGGTTTTACGTACTTGTGACTGTATTTTTCGATATTTAGCGAGCATTCGATAATTATCGAATTTATGAGCCGTTCGCTAACCCTAAAATGTATTTTTCAATAACTCTCAAATGTAATGTTCATTTTCCACTAACCCTCAAATGTACAGTATCTTTCATTTTCGGTAACCCTCAAATGTATTTGTTTTCTTTAACCTTTCAATGTATCGTTCGCTAAACCTCAAATGTATCGTTAATTTTTGCTTACCATGAAATGTAGCCTTTGATTTTCAGTAGCCCTCGAACGTATTGTTTGATTTCGATAACCCTCGAATGTATAGTTCTATTTTCGGTAACGCTCCAATGTTGCGTTCGCTAACCCTCCAATGTAATGTATGTTTTCGGTAACCCTCAAATGTATCATTAGATTTTGATAACCCTCGAATGTATAGTTATAGTTTTGGTAACCCTCGAAAGTAGCATTCAGTAACCTTTGAATGTAGCTTGTGCAAGCATCACAATTGCCGGAGCGTGGGGAAATAAGTGTTTAATCAGGTTTTTGTGATAGTGACATGTTCCTCAGACCCTTTACCAGGTGCCACAACCATTCACAGTAAGTTACCATTTTTAGTTTATCTGTTATTGATCCCAATTTTGTGAACTATTAGCTCCCCATTGACTTAATGGGTTTGTTTCCAAGGTTTGGAAACTAACCGAACATCAAGTTCAGCCATCTCTAGTGATGACATTGACCAGGGGAGCCCCCATCTTCTTACTTTCCCTATACTAAATATAGCCTCCCCCAGGTTACCACTGTATATGAAGCAGGAAAAAGGGCCCCATTATAATTTTGCTGGGGGCCCAGTAACACCACTAACATCGACCTTTGTGCACACTGAAACATGTCTTGTGGGACTAAATAAAACAAACCTGAATTGCATCTAATAGTGCTTTTGCCTTGGTTCCTTCCTCATCTACTTTTGATACATTTTTGATCTTTGTGTGTAGTTGAATGGATGCATAGGGGGATTGGACATGCCAAATGTGTGTTAAGGTATTTCTTTTTTGATTCCTTTGTTTTTAGGACAGAATTACAGTGTCATTATTCTGAGCCTGATGCCCTTTTGTGGCACCTCAATTCACCATGGTATGCAATTAAAGTTGTATCCATAAAGGACAAACAATATAGCAGTAACACAACATTTCAGAGAGTTTCTTTCCTCTTCATCACCTAAAACTCTGGCCATACACTGACCTTAGATTATGCAGTTTCAATGTTTGATCTGATATAAATGTCAAGAAAAAATTGCAAAATAATTGTGTGGGGCAGTTTTCCAAACATCTAAGAAACATCAAAATGCAATGTGTATTAAAGCTTAAGGGGGTAAATCAAAAGACCAGGCACAAGTTTTCTT
>JAACNH010005328.1:0-20674 GCA_019447015.1 Hymenochirus boettgeri | reverse complement strand
AGTGGTTTTTTACATTTATTCTTCGACTATTTTGAAGTTATCTTTTTGGCTATTGAAATAAAGTCTATATTTTGGTTAGACATTTTGGTATATTTTCTATACATAAAATTAAATCAAAACATTTTCAAGAAAAGCAAGAATTGCAATAACATATACTCAAGACACTAATTGATAATAGCGTTGCATAATGATTATTGAGATATTGTTTCAGACCCTTGACAGTGCAGTACATACTTCATCACAGTGTCATCAAAAACTCGACACTTTCAGTCAATTAGTTATAAAAGATATTGTTTTTCCTGAAACTACCAAATATCATTTTGCCCCACAGACAGTATTTACATGGCAGTAAAATTGCGGTATCACAAATTTGCCAATATGCCCCTTCATACCTCAATAAGTTAATGCACAAAAACACTCAATTAATTTCAATAATAGTGCAGTACCATAAATCTGCAGCAGCACATGTACGGTAGTTTAAAAACCAAAAGTGCAATAAGACAATAGCTTGGTTAAATGGATTCATATGGGCTTACTTATCCTGCTTGGTAAGAATAGACATTTAGAAGAAACTAAACAACAAAACAATATTAATTATATCTAGCCAGCAACTATGGGGTGCCGTTTATTCCCAGATCATTTTGTAACAAAAAAAACTTTGTGAGAAAACTAACAGGGTTATTTAATAAAAGTTCTTATTGTTAAAAATGGTGCTAATTTTGCCTTAACCATCAGATATTATTTAACATTTGAAAGCTAACCCCTGATTGGGTGGGGCAAAATTAGACCATTTTTAACGATAAGAACTTTTATTGAATTCCTGTAAGTTTAGTGACCACATTTGGTGGTAACAAAATATATTTAGTCAAAACTAAGCATCAAAATATGTATTTTGAGGACCAAATCTATTTTGGTGAACAAAATGTACAGTAGATTAAAACAGAATATTTTTTGTACTCAAAAAGTTATGAAGAGTAACATATGATGGCAAAATAAAATTTTGTAGACCAAACAACATCTTGTAGCATGAGTGTATGGTTTTAGTACACAGAGGGCCATATTTCTAAAGTGCGGTATCGCTTTAGCGATACCATGGCTAGTTAATTATGATCGCGATCATAAATGTGCAATCATACATTTCAAACCGAATGTTCATTAATTAACGAACGTTTGATCGTAGAATACGTGCGGTAGTAAACTACTGCAATGGTATTTATGGGAATCATAAAATCTACGATTTCATTTAAAAACTATAACGCAGCTTGAGAAATGCACAGGGAAAACAAGTTACTTTTTGTCTTAAAATGCAATGTTGTGCGCCAAGATTATGTTTGGTAATGGTAATGGCAATAAAAATGGTAAATTGCAAGCTTCCTTTAATCTTTTTTAAAAAAAATTATAAACTGGTAAACTCTTCAAAAGGAATATCTGGTATATGATACACTTCCCTTTAAAAACCGTGATTGCCATGAATCCCTTTAATCACTTTAATAAAAATGCTTGTAAATGTTTAAAATAGAAAGTCTAAACACATTTTTCCATTAATTTCTACAATAAAAAAGAGTAGTACATGACACTTGCCCTTTAATCTCTGCAGGAAAAAAGCGTTGTAAATGCACACTTTACCTTCAATTTCTGCAGTAAGAAAAATGGTTAAATGCTTTCATTTCATTTTGGTTAAAAAAAAAAATCTGGTAAATGGAACATGTTCCTTTAATCTTTGCTGTAATGAAAGTCCATAATTTCTTTCCATCTCCTTACAGACATCCAATCTGCCAAATCTGGCTTCCGGGCAGGGTGGGGGGAAAGGGGTGTGATGGGGGCATGATGTAGGCAATGTCATCCAGGGTGTGGGATGGAGGCAAGTTAGGGTGTGTTGCGTTGGCAAACTGAAAAGGGGCATTCCAGGGGTGTAGAATACAGGTGCTGTGGTCACGGGAGCGCAGGAGACCACCCCAGAATCTGGGAGACAACAGCGACTGCCAGGAGGGGTAAGTTGCCTAAATTTAGAGTTGTTTGATCAAATTTTTCTGTTAAAGAAACCAGCTAATAAGAAACCAACTACAGCCTTATCTATCTATCTAGAGAAAGAAAGACTGCATATCACCAAAATGAATTACCAGAGGCGATGCTATCCTGCAAGTTCAGCCCCCTGGCTTGCAGAAACTGCAAGCTGGGGGCCGGACCAGCAGCCGCCAATTACAGACGAGGCTGCCAGCAATAGAGAATGCTGGGGGGAATGAATCGGTGTTTGTAAGTACATTTATGTAAGTAAATTAATGCAGTTTTTTTTAACTAAACTAACTTGGCAGTTTGGGGTGGGCTAGGATTCCTTCACTTTTATTGGTAGGGGCTCAAGGAGACAGAAGGGGTCTGGAGGGATGGGGGGTGGCTCCCCTGCATGTGCCAGAGAAACCTCTCAGAGGACAGAGAGGAAGCAGGGCCTGGATGACTCACTGACACCTCCTACTTTCACTTTTCTTAAATTTGAATAGCACTGCAGGAGAACATTTGGAGCAGAGATGTAAGGTAAAGATTTTAAAACACTACACAGTGGGGCCCAGTAGAAGGTAAAATTTTGTTTGAGGGTGGACATGCCCTTTAAGAAAATCGTGATTGGCTCTCATCTGCAAATGACTGTCTATCTTCCTTATTGATTTTCTTATGTATGTGTTCTTTTAATTGCACATCAGATCACAACTCTTACCAGTTTCTTCTTTAGATATTTACAGGGTTATTCAATAAAAGTTCTTATCGTTTAAAATGGTGCATTTTTCCCCAACCAATCAGATGTTAGCTTTCAATGTTAAATAAGATCTGATTGGTTGGGACTAAATATGCACCATTTTAAACGATAAGAACTTTTATTTAATCTCCTGTTAGTGCTTATTAAAGGGCATGTCCACCTCCAAATTTTAACCCACTACTGGCCCCACTGTTGTGTTGAAAAATCCTTACCTTATATCTGCTAAAAAGGCTGCCATTCAATGGCTCTTCAAAGTCCCAAAAAGTAAAGAGCAGGAGCCTGCCTGTGTCCCATAATGTTTCTGCCTCCTGTCTCTCCTCCGGGAGAACAATTACAAGCGCCATGAAGGCATCCTCCTCCCCTCCCTCTACCTCCCTCTCCCTCCCATTTCTCTCCCTCCCCCCTAACTCCAAATCCATGTGGGTTCCCTTCTCACCCCCCAACCACCGTATTAGTTAAAAAAACTAAGCTAAACTCTACTTACACTGCCTGTTTTCCCCAGCGTTCTGTACTGCCGAAGCTGCGCCCGTGATTGGTTGCCTCTCAGCCAATCATGGACACGGTGCCGGTCCGGCCCCTGTTGCAGTTTTATGCAAGCAGAGGGCCTGTCTGAATGCTGTGGGAAAGAGGCAGTGTAAGTAGTGATCGGTTTAGATTTTTTACAAACAAAATATAGCGGTTGGGGGTGGGAAAGAGCCCTACAACTAGAATTTTTTTTAAAAAGGTAGTGGATACGCTCCTGTTTGTCATTAACACAGAGGGTTGTGTGTTTTATTTTGAGTCATATTTGTTCAATGTTTTGGACTTGTAGTACTGTGGATTTTTAGATGTTTTTCTATTTCCGTTGTACCTTATAGCTATACTATACATGCAACTAAGGTCAAAAATTCACGTCAGATTTCATCAGAACCTGAATATAAATTTGCCCTTATTCACACAATATATTCTTATATGGAATGATTGTTCATAACACCTACACATAATGTTATCAGTTCCCTCTACTGTAGTTAAGCTCGAATGGAAAAATAGCATTTTTAATGGGCCCTCACCATGATGATACAACTACCGTTGGATCCAGCAGATTATCGACTATTGGCCATGTGTATGGCTACCTTTTGTATATTTATAAACTGGTCATAAGCTAATTGGACTAGTAAGAACATACATTTTTACTAAACAAAGTTACAGTTTTTAAGTGTTATAAATGTTTGAGTGCTTGGTAACCAGTCAAATATGGTAAATAGTCAAATTAATCTTAAGGGGATGTCTACCCCCAAAACTGTAATTCTCCCCACTACTGGCCCCACTGTATAGTGTAATAAATCCTTACCTTAATCCCAGCTCAAAATGGTTCTCCTGGATTCCCCCCAAAGTCCCCAAAACTGGCCATCAGGAGGATAGCAGAGTCCATATAGGACTCTGCCTCTGTCTCCCCGGGGAGAATTTTGTTCTGCGCACTGCAGGCCTCCCCCCTCCCTCTCCCTCCCGTTTTGCAAGCCCTCACCCTACCATAAAATCCCTATGCCCATTAGTAGCTATCTTTCCCCCAGCCTCAACCGCCATAAAAGATTTTACAGGAACTCCCCTGAACTTTACTTACCTTACCTCTCTCCCCCGGCGTTCTCAGCAGCCGGCAGCCGTGTCCGTGATTGGCTGCCTCTCAGCCAATCATGGACGCGGCTGCCGGTCCTGCCCCTACTATGCAGTTCATGCAAGCAGAGGGCCGGTACAGTAAGCCGCGGGAAAAGAGTGAGGTAAGTAAAGATCGGGGGAGTTCCAGAAATCTTTTATGGCGGTTGGGGCTGGGGGCAGGATAGCCAAAATGGCCAAAAGTACAAAAAGGGGTGGACATGCCGTTTAAGCTAAAGGCTTGTTTCTCAAAAGCATCGCTCTGAGCAAATCTCCCTTCCATGATTAAATATCACATTAGCGCACGTGGTTAAATCGCAAAAGGGATCTACCCGCAACGGCTTTTTAGCTGGCGTTAAAATCATGCATTAAAAGTAGTGCAAAAGTGATATTAGATTGCGAGCATCCTGTGCTAATATGGAGTAAAGTTGCGCTAACCAATAGTGAACCCGTTAGCACGACTTTAATTCCATATTATTGCCCAGCGACTCTGGGTAAATGAGCCACATTGACTTCTAGATAAAGACCCTTGTGTATATGCTGGAACATTTTATTTAGATCATTTCTCCTTTGAATAGTTCTAAAGAGCATTTACAGTATTAAAGAGGTAATTATTCCTTTATAATAGTTATAAATCAAAAACAACCAGACTAGATGTGTTTAGATACTTTTTTTGTTATTATGGGTGGTATAATTTCAGTTAAAATTTTTATTTTGGTGAGTGCATTAAGTACATTAACTTCTGTTGTCTAGCGATGTGGTCAGCATTGGTTCTCTAGGCTGGGCGTGCATGCGTGTGCACACACGCTGGCAGGCAAGCATATAGGAAAAACATTGCACACGCAAAAAAATATAGTGGAATACTATTATTTTTATTATTGTGGATTATATAGCACCAACATCTTCTGTAGCGCTTACAATACATGTATACATTCACATCAGGCCCTGCTCCAAAGAAACTTACAATCTAAGCACATTTTTTGACACATACAACCTTCAGTATGTTTTTATGATTGTGGGGGGAAACCGGAGTACCTGGAGGAAACCCAGGCAAGCAAGGGAGATCATACAAAAAATTCCTTGCAGCTGTGTGAATGGTGCGATTTGAACTCAGGACTTAACTGAGGCATCAGTGCTAACCACTGAGCCACCGTGCTGCCCATATAGGCATTGAGTGTGTGACACAAGCAAATCTCATTCCATGTCGCCACCATGTCATATATGCCGTGCATACACCCAATAAATAATTAAAGAAACATTACTGTCTGTGTCTGAAGACTTGCACTGGTACGTGGAGGGTTGAGTCCTATGCAGATTAGCAGCAGAATTTACTGGGTTTCAGGACTAGGATTTTCAGGACTTTTTTTTTAATCTAGGCAAGAGTAAGTCAAAGATTGTGACATCTCCATCACAGCAGCAGTTAGATGCTGGCTTTCTCATGGAATGGGGGTGGGGAAGGTAAGTACAGATTTTGTTTTGCGAGTGACATGTCCTTTAATATGAAATGTATATTTTGACCAGAATATTACCAAAGAAGTACAGCCTTTTGAACATTCTATATCTGTATTACACACTTTAGATCTCTTTGCACACATCTTCTCTTCTGTCTTCTGCTCTTTCCTAGATTAAATAAGAAACTCATTAATACTACTATTTTTAAAAAAAAATTCTGCTGTATACCAGAAGCTTCAATACCAGCCTTAAATGTAGTCTAAAAATGATACTTTATAGAGCGAAAAGGGTCTGTTTGAAATTGTGTGTTGATAGTCCATACAATCTTATGTTTCCCAACTCCAAAAGCTTATTTTTCTTTCTTAAGAAGTTTGAAGCCTGGGGAGACACTTAAGGTTTCTGCTATCTCCAGCCAAAAACACAAAGTGTGTTTTTCTTCTTGACCTGCATGGCTATGAGATGGGACAGTGCTGTTAGTTTATAGAGCGGAAAATACCATGGACTTGCTTTGTTAAAAAAAAAAAAAGAAAGAAAGAAAGAAAAAGAAGAGGTACTGGATTAGTCTTTTGTGAAAAGTCTCAATGCTAAGGGGAATAGCCATAGATGTAGCACTTAAGGGTACTCGTTGTTGCTAAAGATTATCCCAGATTTTGAACAATAAACATTTGAATATCAACTGTGTTTTGCAACTTTCAGCACAAATGTATATACTTCCCCCTTTTGATGACACCCAAATCCTTTCAAATGTTAGGTACTCAAACACTGAGGCCACTGCCTGAAAGCAGCTCCTAAATAATTCAGTTGCGATCTGTGGTTTGCAAGAACGGTGTCGTTCAGGTTTTTCTTTTCTCTTTTTCCTTCTTTGTCTTAGTGTCTTCATAATCATACACACACACACACACACCAAAAAAGTCATATTTTTCCCCTTTAGTTTCATCTTGGTTTAGCGCTTTGAAAATTGACTTAATTTGTCATGGAAGAAGAAGGCTTATTTATCACTGCACCAGTTTCTCTTCCTTTCTCTGTGCAGACATTTTTGCACAGGAATTAGTTTTTCAATTTTTTTAATGTCTTCCCTTTTAAGTCATATTGCTAGTTAACTCTTATCTTCTTCCTGTGATTTTCCTCCAAACCCTTTAAAACTCCTAAGACTTAAATTCAAAAGTCTTTACTGGTTACAAAGAATCATTTAGAGCTTTCCATGAAGGTGTCTGAATGGACCCGCTCAAGCTGTTTACTGGTTTAAAATATGTTCAAAACATTTAGTGATAGCTAGCACAATTTATTAGCATATAAAATGGCTTCAAATTATTCCAGACTATTTTTTTCTATAAATCTATTTACTTTTCTGTTCTGAAGAGCAAACTAATTCTGGTTTCTTCACAGAGACCTTATTTGAATCTAGAGTACATCAACAAGACTGTGCTGGAAAGGCATCTTTAATCCAATGAAATGACTTACAAGTTGGGTGGAGTTGAGATAAGAAAAATGATGGGGGACACACTAATCAGGTGAATCCAAATGTGTTTTCAAAAAAAAACAAACAAACGTTTCGGGATGCACTGTCCCTTCCTCAGGTGCGTCCCAAAACCTTGTGTATGTTGTTTGAATAAAACACATTGGATTTAACCGATTAGTGTGCTCCCCCATCATTTTTCTTGTGCTATAGAACTATTTGGCCCTTGGACTGGAGGGCTAGGGGGATAGCACCTACTTATTTGTCTGGCATACAGCCAACATCGGTGTGCTGGAGTGTACCCAGAACTTTGTATTTGAGATAATCAGTGACTGATGCTGTACCATCAAAGGGTAATTGACATATTCTAGAATTTTTGAGGCTGTACAGGTACATTTATGACCTTTGCTGCAGCTTAAAGCATTATACGGGTGATTGCAATAGTTACCCTCCGTGCTCCCCTTGCTTGCGGGTTTTTGCAGTGCAGTATGATTAACTGCATCCCAGGAACCTGGCAGGTAAGGAGGACTGTGGGTAATGGCACAATTTAAAAGGTGTGAAAAGAAAAGCAAGCCATTTAACATCAGGCGCCTGTGCCGTTAATGAAAATTGTGCTTGGAGTTAAACCCAGGCTAACCGATATTACATCAGGAAGTGTGTGTTTAATTACATTTTTACCCAAAATACTTACCCGCACATTTCTCTTCCTTCTGGGTTCTCGTGATTCAGTAATCACTAAGCGTAATTTACTGCTTGTGGGAACCTGGCAGGCAAGGAGCACAGGGTGCAACACCACAATTTAAAAGGCACAATAAAATTATTTAAATACGCACAAACACACATTTAATAAAATATATAAAGACACTGGGGTTTCTCTGCTGGCTACAGACCTACCTGATTGGCTAAACATGGATTTTATTAACCTCAAAATTAAATGTCATGTATACTAATATAAAAATAATGAACATCAAGCTTCCAATATAATTACACTATGAAAATAATGAATTCATAGTTAAGTATCATATAATAAATTGAAATTTTGGAGGATTTTATGCCTTGTAATTGTGAAGCAATTTGTGCATTTCACAAATAATAAAAAGATCACCGACTCTCATTCGTTTTCTAATATACTGTAGAGATAGACAAATAGGATTAAAAAAGACAAATGTTTTAGCAAAGTTAGCTCAGCAGTTGGAACAAGTGGGCCTTATTATTTGCAGTGAAGCCAAGCTGGTGATAAGGGTGTAATGGTATCTTGAATGAAAGTAAAATAAAGACATAACTGTCCTGTCTAGTTTAAGAATAGTGAAGCAGTTTGCCTATTGAAGTTGATACAATAATGAGTTGTTGAATAAAGTTATCTTCTGGGTTGAATAGGATGGTGTCAGTGGGAGGGTAGAAACGGAGGAACTTGAAAACTGAAAAGAATTCTCCTTTTTTTAAAGAATTTTGGGGTCAGAGACCAGCTGCTTTCAAGGCAAGAGGACAACTAAACAGTGGATAGGCCTAAATAAAGACAACTAGCGATATACACACTCACACACAAAGTCTCACAGTCTTTCCCACTTTTCCCTTATTTTCCCATCTCCTTTTCTTTGTGTTTCTCCACTAATTCTTTGTTTATTGATTATTTTCTGTCTCGTACAAAAATATATTCCCTCGCTGGACTCTCAAAATGGTTTAGTCAATTTCACTATAAGAGATATTCACACCCACGAGAAATGATCCCTTTTTCTGAAAGTTATTGTACGAGGCATGAGAACTTAGGATGTGCAAGAGGCTTTGTCTGATAGCAACTTTAAAAAAAAGAGGATGCATGCAGACAAAGGTAGGAATGGTAAAAAATGATACCCATTGATACAATGTATTATTTGTTTTTGTGGCAAATTGGAGAACAGAGAAAATATAACTTTCATAAAAACAGCTGCTCTTCTTGCTATTTAATTTTGTGTTTTGTATTTTGAATCCCTCTTGATATATACTCATATCACATGATTTCGTACATTTGTTATACATAATACTGTGGACTTCATCATGTTAAAAGAAAGAAAAAATCTTGTCTCAGTATTACATTGTGAATAGTAATAAAATAATTTTCCTAGAATAGAAATAGTTATATTTAGGTTTATCACTGTTATTTAATCCATTACTGGTGGCTGTCTTCTTTCATCTGTTTGATGATAAGCATGCTAGTTTATAGACTGATATTTGTGAATATCCATTACACAGAAATCTGTCTCTAAAGGCATGATATAAGTTCAGTTCATCATAAATTACCTTTCCCGTGTTCTAGAATCCACCAGTAAGAACTAGAAGTCAAGTCCAAATGATTAATAGTTATGCCTGAAAACACCATGAAGAAACATTTAGAACTGGAGGGGGGTGGGGGGTGGAGGGGTTGGAAGAGAATTGGATTTGTGTTCATTTCTATAAAGCTCAAAAACTAAAGCGTGTAAATAAAATATTTTTGGTGTTAGAAATAGCAAATGAATATGTTGTTTGTTTTGTACATTTAAATTGTGCCTTTTTGGCCCATATTTAAAAAAAAAAGCACGGTATCTCTATTTTGCAGTACTGCACCTTTAACAAGTGCTGCCACGGATGTAAATTAACGATTGCAGTTGTGAAATTTTGCAGTTAGTTTTAAATATGGCCCTTTGCAAAGAAACATTAGTAGTAAAGCCGGCCATACACATACAGAGAGAGAGTAGCTATGTGGTTATGGTAATGGTTTATACATCATGTGACAAAGACCATGGAGTAAAACAGCCAATTAGCTACAAAGAGTCATTTGAATGAATTATAATAGTGCTCCATAGTGTATTTCAGCATGTATGTGTCATTTTGTTTTGAGTTAAATTAGCACTTTAAAAAGGAAAAAAAATAATTTATTGTGAGGTTAATCCCTTCAATCATCATTCATGTGTTGTGACCTACTGTACTTCATAGCAATCAACCGTAAAAAAAACATAATACAGAGCTCTTCTTATAGGTCCAGTGCAGAAAGTGATTAGCACTTGTAATTTCACAGTTTAGCATGCCTTTCTCTGTGGAATTGTTGAAGTCCTTCATTAGTGTCATTTGCTTATATAAAGATTCTTTTGTAAGTCCTTACCAATGAGATGCATAGATTTTCAGTCTACCAGTGATTTCATAAAAGGTTTCTAGACATGTATTCTGTATTTCAATAGTTGCTCTGGGAGCAAAACTTTACCATCCCTATTTATATTAGGAGATGTAGATGTTTTTGTAACTCACACGAATGAGCTAAGTGAACATTCTTATTTAATGGCAATCAAACACAAGTACCAGCTGACAGCATTTGCCAGTATTAAAAGGTACAAACCTTTGTACTATGGTGTAAACTACAACTCCCAGTGTCTCTGGAACTGTCATTCACCACAGCTGTAAAAACATCCATCTGATATCTGTGCACCAAGTAGTAAACTGTGTTTTTTTTTCAACCAATTAACATTTTATTTCTCTCAACTCACAGTTAATCTTGAAAATGGTCAGAATTCCTCTGAGGCAAATGAATTACATTTCTGAATGCCAGATGTCACACCAAAGTCTGCAGCACTTAGAACTATACAAAAAAAGCTTTGTCTGCTCAGTTCAGTGCAATTGGGAAAATTTTGATCTACTGTCATACAGTCCCCAAGTGTTAATGTATGTAAACCAAAACCAGGGATTTCAAGAAGACAGAGTAATGATTTCTATTTTCTAATCTATTTAACTGGACCTAACATGTATAAAAAAAAGAATTGGCTTTATTGTAAAATGTCATGCTGCTTTTCACCAATTTAAGTATTTGGGTGATTTTAATGTTTCAGATGTAGTTTTTACTCTAAACATCTGACTGGTGGTTTTATCAATGTGGTGGTGTGTGGTGCATCAAACAATTACGTTTTGTTAAACATTGCTAAAAGGGCCCCTGATATGTTTGAGGAATCAAAGAAAAAGAGACAGAGGAGGACATAAGCCACCATTTTATTTATACATACCAAGGGAGAAAGATGTCCTGGAATTACTTTCGCCTCGTAATATTAATGCTCACTTTTGCCTTTGTGCTGTTGTAAAATCTGAGCGGTGTAAGATGCACAGATCATTTGAAATCTGCAGATGTGCAGTTAGCCTGATTGAATAACAGAAATTATGGGAAAAGCCTGGAAATAATCTGAAAAGGTCAGCTTTCTTTTTTATTTGTTAAACTAATTCTAAAACATTTTAAGAGACGCTTTCTTATTAGATAGATTAAAGGATGAGCTGATATTTGAAGGTTTTTTTTCGGGGGCTTTATGTATGATCACAGTATCTCATTAAAATGAGCAAACCTTTCTGTTGTGAAATCAGACACACGAACAATATAACAGGAGATTTGTTGAAATTGGGACTCTGGATCTCTGGCATTGGAAATAATCAGTTATGAAAATCTGGAGTTTGTAAATTTAAGTATTCTTGATTGCCAACTCTTTTATATAAAAAACTGTCTGATTTTAGTTATCAACCAGTATTCGTTCCTTCTGAAATTCTTACCTTGCTTGTAAGGTCACGGATCCTGGCAACTCCCATGGTAACATGTCATTAGGTAAAATGGAAAAAAATATATAGATTGAGTACATGTGTTCTTTATTATAATATTAACAGGGAGATGCAAATAAAGTTTTTATTGTTAAAATGGTGCTAATTTTGCCCCAACCAATTAGATTTTATTTAACATTTGAAAGCTAACATCCGATTGGTTGGGGCAAAATGAGCACAATTTAACTATTAGAACTTTTATTTTTGTGAGAGGGGGTGAACATTATAACCACTTGGTAGTTTCCTAAAGTTTATATTTTTTATATTTTTATAAAATAAATTGTTCATTGTCAAACGTCGCATAGAAGCCTAGTTTTATGACAATGGCCACACATTTCAAAGCACATTAGTAAAATGTAATAAATTGAATATTCTTTTTTTTTCCATTCTGGAATTTGGTTATCTAATTCATTAATCCATTCTTATTTTGCAATCAAAGAAGCCTAGCATTCCTTCTTTACATATAGCAAGTTTTAAATGTCAGTTACAGGTGCCTTATGATTGTCTCTAGCAAAACATTCTTCATAGATGGAAGTAAGATATTCATTAGTCATTAACCTGTTACATGTTATAACATATGTGTTGCTTACCTTGGCATGGGGCACATTTATATAGGCTCATAGAAAAACACAGGCTTTTGTGGCCACCCAAGCACTTTTATACTTAAAGGACAACCCACCCTCATAAGAACATCTTTTAGAAAGAATGGCCTCTTTAAAATATGTTGATATATCACATTTTGTCCTATGAATTCATTACTGTATGCCTGCTATGCTTCTGAATGCCTATGGAAACTGAGCAATTTAGAAACCTGTACTGAGCCTGTTCTGGGCTGGGATGCTCAGAAGAAGCAGACAGGGGATAAAAATTCAGTTATTAGCTGTGATGTCAACTGTCAAATCCATAACTGACAGTTGCTAACTGGAGAACCAGGAAGCAGAAACAGGGGCAACAGGACATTGGCAGGATTTCAGGTTAACTGATATGTTCACATTTCAAACTATTACCGATTAGGGTTTTGGTTTTCATCTTTAAAGGACAATATACTCAACTTACCCATAGTTGCGATCTACCGCTGGCTCCCTAACAGGTCCCGACTGTTTCAAACTTTAACTAAACTATAGTGCGCATGCAAGTCCTCACCCCTGGGTTCGCACAGCCTACAGCAGACTCTCAGAGCAACGCTGCTGGTAGGCTCCGCCCCTCCTCCCCGGGTAGGAGCTACCAGAGCAGCGTTGCTCTGAAACTCTGCTGTAGGCTGCGCGAACCCAGGGGTGAGGACTTAGCTGTTCAGGTCCTCACCCGGTTAAAAGCTAAGGAACAAGGAAGAGGAGCGGAGGGAAGGGGAGTATAATTGTCTTTAACTAAATTATGGCGTGCATTAGCATGCATGCACACTATAGTTAGTTTTAAAGTTTGAAACAGTCGGGACCTGTTAGAGGAGCCAGCGGTAGATCGCGACTATGGGTAAGGTGAGTATAATTGTACTTTAAAGATGAAAACAGAAGAGCCAGCCATGATATACATATGCAAACAGACAAAAATTAACAAAGCCACCAAACTCTGAATACAAATATATCCATTAATTACACCAACTGCTATGCTATGTAAAGAATAAATAAATAAAAAGTTACCCTTATTAGAACATTCATAGATAACCAATTTAACGTATTTTGTTTAGACAATTGCTATATTAAAAATAAAAGAAGTGACCAAACAGTTGAGATTGCTGGGAATGTCATTATAGCTTATTTATTTGGCAGGGAAATTTTAGTTTGACAATTTCCTAAAATGGGTGAAACTCCCTGGTGAAAGCAGAGAGAATAAGAATGGTAACTCAGTACACCAGGAATAACTGTAAAGGTAACCGAGAAGGTCCCACCTGGTACACCAGCAGAACTAACTGGAATGGTATCCCAGAAAAGTACCCAACGGTACACGCAGGGTAACTGGAATGGTATCCCAGAAAGTACCCACAAGGTACACCAGCAGGAATAACTGTAATGGTAACCCAGAAGTTCCACATGGACACCAGCAGGACTAACGTGAAGGTAACCCAGGAAGCTCCCACATGGTACACCAGCAGGACTAACTGTAAAGGTAACCAGAAAGCTCACACACGGTACACCAGCAGGACTAACTGGAATGGTATCCCAGAAAGCTCCCACACGGACACCCCGCAGGAGTAACTGGAAATGTAACCCAGAAAGTACCCACACGGTACACCAGCAGGAGTAACTGGAATGGTATCCCAGAAAGCACCCACACAGTACACCCGCAGGAATAACTGAGAAGGTAACCCAGAAAGACCCCACACAGTACACCCGCAGGAATAACTGGGAGGTAACCCAGAAAGACCCACACAGTACACCAGCAGGAATAACTGGGAAGGTAACCCAGAAAGCACCCTCAGTACACCAGCAGGAAAAACTGGGAAGGTAACCCAGAAAGCTTCTACATAGTACACCAGCAGGACTAACTGGAAAGGTAACCCAGAAAGCACCCACATGAACCCAGCTGGGTGCACACTTAAAAGTATTTGAAAGATGACAGACAGGATCTTGCAGAACGAGTGTTCGGTGGGCACGTGCTCATTCAGAAAAGCAAGGTACACATAGTGGCAATAAAGCCCCAATACCGTTGGATCTGATGGTATCGGGGCTTTATCGGTATGTGTTTACCTAGCTTTAGATATCTAGCTATGGGTATATAGAAATGACAGTAGTAGTGGATTTTAAGTACCCTTCAAGCAACTAAGGAGAGTAAAATGGTAAGCATGCAAACAAGACCCTAAATCCTGATAAAGCAAAGTAAAGAATTGAAAATATGGGAAAAAAACTTCTCTTCCACAATCCCTGTATATAAACTATGTTACTTGAAGCTGGTAATTTTTTGTAGATTTTAGTACTTTCTGTACCAAAAGAATGAAAGAATGTATTATTATTCTAAAAAATAAAATTGAATCCTAAAGGGATGCAAAATAATCTATTTACAGCTGCTACAATGAACCATGTTCATCCGTACTTTTAATTGCAAAACATTATGGTAGTGCCTCTTCTTTGGCTTGGCACTTACCACTGGTTATGTTTGATTGCAGCAGCTGGTCATTAAGCATATTATGTTAACATGCATCAGAAGATACAATAATAATAATCAGTTCTCTGAAAGGGAAATGTGATTTTTGACATTAGGTAAAATATTTTTCTGTAATAAGTATGACAGTTTGGTAATGATTTCTTTCCAAAAACTAGTCCGATAAGTCATTATGTAACTAAACAAACAATATTCAGGATTCCCATCAAATTGGAAAAAGAATTAAGAATTAAGAATTATGGAGATCAAATATTTGGTGGCCTGAACATGAAAAAGGTCACATTGTCAATCACTACTTATGATTTGTCAGATAAAGATGGTGTGATGTTTTTCTACTGGGTAGATTTTATTCGAAGAAAATAATGTATACTCACAACATGGAGCTTCTCTGCCAACTTTCTTTACTACTTTGACATAAAATAGAGGAAGCAGTCGCAACCCATGTTGTTTGTTAATGTGTTTTATATCTAAAGATATAAGGCATTAGCTTTCCTTTGACATGTTTGCATGCTCCATGCTTAACGTGTAATGTTTTTAAATTGCATTGGTGCTGTGACAGCAGAGATCACAGGCGGAAGATAAGTCTCCTTGTTGCCAAGTCAAGGGGGGTTGATACTTTGTTGACATTCCTTTTCAGTGTGTGAACACGTATTAAAAGATAAATCTGCTCATCTGGTGTGACAAGGCTGTTTGTGCTTACATCATCGCAAACTATGCAAGAGACAAGGCAGTGAGAAAAACCATGACTGTGGCATGAAGCCCCTGTAAAAAACATACATTTGTTATATATTGGGGGTCAAAATACAAAAATAAAAAAGATTTATCCTTTACAGCCAATTTACATACATAGGTAGAAAATTCTCCTTGCTGGCTGAGACAGCAATTAGTCTTAAACGTTAGAAAACCAGCTGCTTATTGTAAAAGAGAGTCTTTTGCTTTTAGCACTCTCCTTAAGGTACACTCTCCTAAAGGTGGCACTCTCCTAAAGGTGGCACTCTCCTAAGGCGGCATAATTCCCTGATTTACCAACTCAAAATGGATTGTAATCACTCTAGAGTTACACGCTTTACAATTACATGTATTCATGCCCGAAGAGCTTACAATTAAGCACATTTATTTGATGCATACAACCTATCAGTATGTCTTTATGATTGTGGGTGAAACCCGGAGTGCCGGAAGAAACTTATGCAAGTGGGGAGAACATACAACTCCTTGCAGATGTGTCCAAGGGTGGAAAGAACTCAGGACTTCAGCACTGCAAGTCATTAGTGCTAACTACTGAGCCACCGTGCTGCCCTAATCATGATATTATTATAAAAAGAAAAATGAATAGTCATTTTTTATTTGAAGTTACCCTGAGACATGAAAAAATTTCAAGCGTTTCGGATGGATAAAAAAGGTTGAGAAACATTGCCCTGCAGGTAGGCTGCTTGGAGAGGGGGTTGATATGCCCTGTTGAACCCAACTTCATTTAGTGATCTGGCTGGACAGATCATAAATGATGCTGGGGGACCCTTTCACACATTATATTGTCGTCCGAAGTTGTGGGTTGTTTTCAGCCAACAATTATGTAATGTGTGTATGAAGTTTGGACAAGCAAACTGGTGTCATTAGGATCTCATTGGACTGCAATCTTGACGTTTATGTTTAAATGAACATGTATTTAATATCAGAATTTATATTGTAATGTATGATTGAATGATCACAGAAATAGGGGTTAGTAGTCAGTAAAGATATGATTATTTAAGAAGGAAGTTAAATTTACACAGAAAAAAATCAATATCTTTAAATTTCAAAACAAAGATGTTCTTTCACCATAGAAAACTTGCTTTGCCAATGATTAACTTTATACCTTTAATACCTTCTTTTAGATATGAAACCCTTTTTTATATAAATGTCACAATATCACAATGGAATTTAAAACTTTAGTAGTTCTTTGAAAAACATTTTTATTTCAAATGATGATCAATATAGTACCTCATGCAAAATCTAATGTGACGTAAGGTTATATCAGGGCATGAACACCCTTAAAACAAAAAACTGGTGACTTGTCAGTTATCTGACCGTAAGCCTAACTGGGAATTCAACCAGTTTATTACATGCATTTGTAACCAGATATATAAAATTCTATTCCTTTCTAGTAAAAATATCTGCCTCCACCCTCAGCTGAGTGAGCTTTTTATGAACTTGAGCATGTGCAGAGGAGGCAGCAGGTGAACGGCAGTCAATCATTGGCAGTGATGTCAGTTGTCACAGCCTTAATTAACTGCATGGAGGGAGGAGCCAGCTTACTCTGCCAGAATGGAAACAATAATTACACTTAAAGGACAACTAACTGAAAATTATATTTTTAAAAGTGAAAGTACCTGGAGAAGGGGGGTAGGATTGATTATTCTACTCCCAATATTGTTTCATTGAGGAGCTACAGCACATACAGTTTTCTTCGCCAGGTTAGGGCTTCTTGTTTAAAGATTGTGCTGAAGCATTCAGGAAGCCTGGCAGAAGCAGTTTTCTTTATGCGGCCGCTCCACATAAAAATGTTATTGGGAGGTAAAAAGTACTAATTCTACCTCCCTGCCCCAGGGACTTTCATTTAATTGTTTTTGAAAAAACATTATGCTCACTATAGTTCTCCTTTTAAAATATGGTTAGTAATGCAGGTAAGAAAGTATCAATTGTGGTTGGGGGAGGTAACTGATGATTGACCGTCAGGTCATTAAATAATATTTTTAGCTATATATATATGAAGTCAATTATCCATAGTGCCTGTAACAAGGTAGGTGGGTAATGTCTGTATTCAATTAGATCAACTGGATTTAAAGTTTAGTTCTTGAAGACGTTTCGCTAGTCATCGCCACTGGCTTTCTCAATTCAGATGACTTTCGCTAGTCATCCAGTCGGGATGACTAGCGAAACGTCTTCAAGAACTAAACTTCAAGTCCAGTTGATATAATTGAATACAAAAGATATGCCATGACCTGGATGAAGGTGAACCTCACAAGCACAGGTGGGTAATGGATTGTTTTAGATGCTAGATATGTCCTTGCACTTTACAGTGCCCAGATTTTGCCTGAAATATGATCAATCTCCCATGTTGCTTACATAAGTTGATTGGGACAGTAGTTCCTCTAATTGTGTGTTTAAAATTTTAGAAAAATCTATTGTTTTAGCAGGCCATGCCATAAAGACATATGACAATTTCATATCTATCCCAGCTCTATGTCATGAACTCCAAAGGGCTGCCAATACAAAGGCATAAAGCTGGTTTCAGGGAAAGAAAGAGTAAAGAGTTAATGGAATGGAAGGCATGTCTAATGCAGCAGCATGACAGGAGTGTCACTGATCTGCTGTAATTGATAAGGACATCTGTTCTATTCATCTGACAGGTGTCAGACAGAAAGGCTTACGATGCACTGAGGTCTCACTAATTTCTTTATACTTCTCCCTGTTACACAGAGCAGGGCAGATCCAGATAGTGCCCCTTCTTCTTGGGAGTGTGATTTCTATGAGTGGAGAGCCACTGTGTCAGAGAGAAGAGCAGCCAGGACATGTTCACTGTCCTCTACGCCAGTTTAGAGTTGTTCATTTATTCTAAGGCAACATGACAAAAGATATAATTACATCCCTGGGCAATAGACTGCTGCCTTACTGCTGCGGCTGTGGGTCTGATATAATGTGTATTTATTAAAACTGTCATTCCTTATAGTCTACATTTTCCAGACATTACTTGCAGATAAATCTTAAAATGCAGTTACTTTTACTTGAGTGTATAAGGATTTGGAGGCGCTAGAGAAGAGGCTTTGCCTTATATATGAATGTGCCACTGGTGTATAATATATAATGTTTATATTCTTTACAGGCACCATGTGGTTAAATTTTGTTGTATTATCACAAGTGGCACAACTCATTATTACTTTTTGGGATGGTAATGAAAGGAAAATAGGACTGACAATCTCTCCAGCGTGGAAGAGGTTACAATCTTGAGTGGGATTGTGACAAATCATTCTATCAGTGTCTGTGCTAACCTCAGTGACAAAGCGGGCACCTTTCACAAGGCAGATGTTCCAATAATGAAAGAAATAATTATAATGAGCTAAAAATCCCAGTCCTTTAACATTGTCCTGACAGTGACAGTGGTAGAATAATAAAGATTTGATGTGGTTAGATAGGGACACGATCATTAAGAATAACAGAAAACCATCTACCTGTCTGTTTGTCTTGTCCCTCTCTTTGTTTATGTGAATATAATGTTATGTTATATATGTATATAATTCAGATATATTAAAATTGCCTTCTGTTTATGATTTCTAATATTTTATATCATATCAATATCACATATCTACACACAACACCATCACACAAACACTCCCTCTCTCATTCTATCTCATCTACTCTATCTATCATCTTATCCTACTATCTATCTATCCTATTTCTTTTAAGCGCCATTATTACCGTCCCTTCTCTCTTTGCTAGCTTCATTTACCATGGTGGTAAATATTTCTATTGAAGGGCTGTAGACATGGTGGTAATGTTTATTATTGAAGGGCTGTAGACATGGTGGTAATGTTTGTTAATGTTTTCTATTGAAAGGCTGTAGACATGGTGGTAATGTTTTCTATTGAAAGTCTGTAGACATGGTGGTAATGTTTACTATTGAAGGGCTGTAGACATGGTGGTAATGTTTATTATTGAAGGGCTGTAGATATGGTGGTAATGTTTTCTATTGAAAGTCTGTAGACATGGTGGTAATGTTTATTATTGAAGGGCTGTAGACATGGTGGTAATGTTTGTTAATGTTTTCTATTGAAAGGCTGTAGACATGGTGGTAATGTTTTCTATTGAAAGGCTGTAGACATGATGGTAATGTTTTCTATTGAAAGGCTGTAGACATGATGGTAATGTTTTCTATTGAAAGGCTGTAGACATCGTGGTAATGTTTATTATTGAGGGCTGTAGACATGGTGGTAATGTTTGGTAATGTTTTCTATTGAAAGGCTGTAGACATGGTGGTAATGTTTTCTATTGAAAGTCTATAGACATGATGGTAATATTTTCTATTGAAGAGCTGTAGACATGATGGTAATATTTTCTATTGAAGGGATGTAGACATGGTGGTAATCTTTATTATTGAAGGGGTGTAGACATGGTGGTAATATTTTCTATTGAAGGGCTGTAGACATGGTGGTATGTTTATTGAAGGGGTGTAGACATGATGGGAATATTTTCTATTGAAAGGCGTGTGTAGAACATGGTGGTAATGTTTACTATTGAAGGGCTGTAGACATGGTGGTAATGTTTTCTATTGAAAGGCTGTAGACATGGTGGTAATGTTGTTATTGAAGGGCTGTAGACATGGTGGTAATGTTTTCTATTGAGAGCTGTAGACATAGTGGTAATGTTTATTATGAAGGGCTGTGTAGACATGGTGGTATGTTGGTAATGTTTAATTGAAAGGCTGTAGACATGGGGTGTAATGTTTTCTATTGAAAGGCTTTTTAGACATGATGGTAAGTTTTTCTTTGAAAGGCTGGTAGACATGATGTAATGTTTCTATTGAAAAGGCTGTAGACATGATGGTAATGTTTTCTATTGAAAGGCTGTAGACATGGTGGTAATGTTTTCTATTGAAAGGCTGTAGACATGGTGGTAATGTTTTCTATTGAAAGTCTATAGACATGGTGGTAATATTTTCTATTGAAGGGCTGTAGACATGGTGG
>JAACNH010005327.1:0-20677 GCA_019447015.1 Hymenochirus boettgeri | reverse complement strand
TGTTTAATGCAATGATATAGTGATTTATTGTAACAATGCAATGCATACTGTGATTTATTGTAATGCATGCATACTGGATTTATTGTAATGCAATGCATACTTGTGATATTGTAATGCAATGCATATTGTGATTTATTGTAATGCAATGCATTATTTGATTTATTGTAACAATGGCATACTGTGATTTATGTTAATGCAATGCATACTGTGATTTATTGTATGCAATGCATACTGTGATTTATTGTAATGCAATGCATACTGTTGATTTATTGTAATGCAATGCATATTGTGATTATTGTAATGCAATGCATACTGTGATTTATTGTAATGCAATGATATGTGATTTATTGTAATGCAATGCATATTGTGATTATTGTAACAATGCATACTGTGATTATTGTAATGCAATGCATACTGTGATTTATTGTAATGCAATGCATATTGTGATTTATTGTAATGCAATGCATACTGTGATTTATTGTAATGCAAGCATATTGTGATTATTGTAATGCAATGCATTGTGATTATTGTAAAAATTCATACTGTGATTTATATGTCAATGCAATGCATACTGTGATATGTTTAATGCAATGCATACTGTGATTATTGTAATGCAATGCATATTGTGATTTATTGTAACAATGGAATGCATATTGTGATTTATTGTAATCAATGCATTATGATTTATTGAATGCAATGCATATTGTGATTTATTGAATGCATTGCATACTGTGATTTATTATGTCAATGCAATGCATACTGTGATTATTGTAATGCAATGCATACTGTGAGTTTTATTTCAATGCAATGCATACTGTGATTTATTGTAATGCAATGCATACTGTGATTTATGATGTCAATGCAATGCAAACTGTGATTTATGTAATGCAATGCATACTGTGATTTATTATGTCAATGCAATGCATATTGTGATTTATTGTAACAATGCAATGCATATTGTGTTTATTTTGTAACAATGTAATGCATATTGTGATTTTGCAACATGCATACTGTGATTTTGTAATGCAATGATATTGTGATTTATTGTAATGCAATGCATACTGTGATTATTGTAATGCAATGCATATTGTGATTTATTGTAATGCAAAGCATATTGTGATTTATTGTAACAATTCATACTGTGATTTATTGTAATGCAATGCATACTGTGATTTATTGTTATGCAATGCATATTGTGATTATTATGTCAATGCAATGCATACTGTGATTTATTGTAATGCAATGCATACTGTGATTCATTGTAATGCAATGCATATTGTGATTTATTGTAACAATGCAATGCATATTGTGATTTATTGTAATGCAATGCATACTGTGATTATTATGTCAATGCAATGCATACTGTGATTATTGTAATGCAGATATTGTGATTTATTATGTCAATGCAATGCTACTGTGATTTATTGTAATGCAATGCATACTGTGATTTATGTAATGCAATGATACTGTGATATTGTACAATGCAATGCATATTGTGATTTATTGTAATGCAATGCATTTATAATTTATTGTAATGCAATGCATATTGTGATTTATTGTAATGTATTGCATAGTGTTTATTATGTCAGCAATGCATACTGTGATTTATTGTAATGCAATGCATACTGTGATTTTTATGTCAATGCAATGCATACTGTGATTTATTGTAATGCAATGCATACTGTGATTTATTATGTCAATGCAATGCATACTGTGATTTATTGTAATGCAATGCATACTGTGATTTATTGTAATGCAATGCATACTGTGATTTATTATGACAATGCAATGCATACTTTGATTTATTGTAATGCAATGCATACCGTGATTTATTATGTCAATGCAATGCATATTGTGATTTATTGTAACAATGCAATGCATATTGTGTTTTATTGTAACAATGCAATGCATATTGTGATTTATTGCAACAATGCATATTGTGATTTATTGTAATGCAATGCATATTGTGATTTATTGTAACAATGCAATGCATATTGTGATTTATTGTAACAATGCAATGCATATTGTGATTTATTGTAACAATGCAATACATACTGTGATTATTATGACAATGCATGCATACTGTGATATATTTTAATGCAATGCATACTGTGATTATTGTAATGCAATGCATATTGTGATTTTTATTGACAATGCAATGCATACTGTGATTTATTATGACAATGCAATGCAACGAGGTTAATTGCAATAATGCAATGCATACTGTGATTATTAGACTATGCAATGCATATGAGGTTAATTGCAATATGCAATGCATACTGCGATTTATTATGACAATGCAATGCATACTGTGATTTATTATGACAATGCAATACATACTGAGGTTAATTGCAACAATGCAATGCATACTGCGATTTATTATGACAATGCAATGCATACTGTGATTTATTATGACAATGCAATTCATACTGAGGTTAATTGCAATAATGCAATGCATACTGTGATTTATTATGACAATGCAATGCATAGTGTGATTTATTATGACAATGCAATGCATACTGAGGTTAATTGCAACAATGCAAGCTACATGTGATTATCTAATCCAGAAGAACGAACAATCGAGGTCGGTCACAGTCGGCCGCGCCCACACCAAGAGATATTTTCGGCCAACCGACAAAAGTGCCGTGAATCCAGCCTACAATTCCCCATTGAGCACATAATATATAATAATATACATTCAGGGAGATCAATAAAAGTTCTTATTGTTTTAAATGATGCTAATTTTGCCCCCAACTCAGATATCATTAACATTTGAAAGCTAACATCTGATTGGTTGGGGCAAATTAGCACATTTTAAACGATAAGAACTTTATTGAATAACCCTGTTGACTTCTTGTTATTTGCCCTTTTAATATGTGAGGAAAGTCAATTATTGTTCTTGCTGCAATCCTCCTGATCCATCCGTCTTTCTGTCTAAGGAAAAGAGCAGTAGCCTCTGTGGGTTTCGCATGGCTAAAACAGCTCGAAATGTAAAGATTGGCAGGAGAATTTTGTCTTTGTCAAAGTCAATTTATTCAGCTTCAGACTTACATTTCTTAACATAAGCTTCAATCTGCATCTGAGATCCTTCATTCTTTGATCTTTTCCATTGATAAGTAAACACTGTGTGGGATGAACTTTTATTAGGATTTATATTCATGCCAAGTAAGTCATTTCGCTCCAGTTTCTCTGTTATGTTCATTTCTGTGCCCGACGAAATGTAATTGTTTCCACTGGAGCAGGATCCTTGGTTACTGTCTGCCACCATCCAGCCATAGTATTGTGAGTTATAAAGAAACATTCCCATGGGAAAATTGGTTCATATGTGGGTAGGGTTTTGGAATCATACCTATCCCTCCCACATACAGCTCTGTGGTGTAATGTATACTAGTGCAAGGGCACAATAATCAAGGTTTTCGTTAAATACATAATAGTACATATAATTATCATGTGCCATCTGGTTATTGTGCTGTATATAAAGGTTCCTTTGAATGTGGTTTTATTTATATATTAATTGTTAATATAATTTAAGTCAAATAGCTAAAAATGGGCTCTGTACCTGTTTTCACTTTAAAAATATTATCGAATTTAAAATATTTAAATTTATTTTTCTTCACAAAAATTTAAAAAACATTTATTTTTTTTTTTATAACACTTTATGTCAATGCAATGCATACTGTGATTTATTGTAATGCAATGCATATTGTGATTTATTATGTCAATGCAATGCATACTGTGATTTATTGTAATGCAATGCATACTGTGATTTATTTAACCTCAGTATGCATTGCATTGTCATAATAAATCACAGTATGCATTGCATTGTCATAATAAATCACAATATGCATTGCATTACAATAAATCACAGTATGCATTGCATTAAAATATATCACAGTATGCATTGCATTGTCATAATAAATCACAGTATGTATTGCATTGTTACAATAAATCACAATATGCATTGCATTGTTACAATAAATCACAATATGCATTGCATTGTTACAATAAATCACAATATGCATTGCATTACAATAAATCACAATATGCATTGTTGCAATAAATCACAATATGCATTGCATTGTTACAATAAAACACAATATGCATTGCATTGTTACAATAAATCACAATATGCATTGCATTGACATATAAATCACGGTATGCATTGCATACAATAATCAAAGTATGCATTGCATTGTCATAATAAATCACAGTATGCATTGCATTACATAAATCACAGTTGACATTGCTTAAATAAATCACAGTTTGCATTGATTGACATAATAAATCACAGTAGCATTGCATTACAATAAATCACAGATGCATTGCATTGAAATAATAAATCACAGTATGCATTGCATTACAATAAATCACAGTATGCATTGCATTGACATAATAATCACAGTAGCAATACATTACAATAAATCACAATGCATTGCATTACAATAATTATAATAGCATTGCATTACAATAAATCACAAATGCATTGCATTGTTACAATAAATCACAGTAGGATTGCATTACAATAAATCACAGTATGCATTGCATTACATAAATCACAGTATGCATGCATTGACATAATAAATCACAATATGCATTGCATTACCATAAATCACAGATATCATTGCATTACATAATAAATCACAGTATGCATTGATTACAAAATCACAATATGCATTGCATTGTTACAATAAATCACAATATGCATTGCATTACAATGAATCACAGTATGCATGCATTACAATAAATCACAGTATGCATTGCATTGACATAATAAATCACAATATGCATTGCATTACAATAAATCACAGTATGTTGCATTACAATAATCACAGTATGAATTGTTACAATAAATCACAATATGCGTTGCATACAATAAATCACAATAGCATTGCATTACAATAAATCACAGTATGCATTGCATTACAATAAATCACAATATGCATTGCATTACAATAAATCACAGTATGCATTGTTGCAATAAATCACAATATGCATTACATTGTTACAATAAAACACAATATGCATTGCATTGTTACAATAAATCACAATATGCATTGCATTGACATAATAAATCACAGTATGCATTGCATTACAATAAATCACAGTTTGCATTGCATTGACATCATAAATCACAGTATGCATTGCATTACAATAAATCACAGTATGCATTGCATTGAAATAATAACTCACAGTATGCATTGCATTACAATAAATCACAGTATGCATTGCATTGACATAATAAATCACAGTATGCAATGCATTACAATAAATCACAATATGCATTGCATTGCAATAAATCATAATATGCATTGCATTACAATAAATCACAATATGCATTGCATTGTTACAATAAATACAATAGCATTTTCAATAAATACAGTATGCATTGCATTACAATAAATCACAGTATGCATTGCATTGACATAATAAATCACAGTATGAATTTTACAATAAATCACAATATGCATTGCATTACAATAAATCACAATATGCATTGCATTACAATAACACAGTATGCATTGCATTAAAATAAATCACAATATGCATTGCATTACAATAAATCACAGTATGCATTGCATTACAATTAATCACAGTATGCATTGGTACAATAATCACAATATGCATTGCATTACAATAAATCACAAGATGCATTGCATTACAATAAATCACAGCATGCATTGCATTACAAATAAATCACAATATGCATTGCATTACAATAAATCAACAGTATGCATTGCATTACAATAAATCACACAGTTGCATTGCATACAATAAATCACAGTATGCATGCATTACAATAAATCACCAGTATGCATTGTTACAATAAATCACAATATGCATTGCATTTACAAGTAACTCACAGTATGCATGCATTACAAAATCACAGTATGCATGCATTACAATAAATCACAGTATGTCATTGCATTGTTCAATAAATCACTATATGCATTGCATTACAATAAATCACAATATGCATTGCATTTTACAATAAATCACAAAGTATGCATTGCATTACAATAAATTCACTATATGCATTGCATTACAATAAATCACAAATGCATTGCATTGTTACAATAAATCACAATATGCTTGCATTACAATAAATCACAATATGCATTGCATTGTTACAATAAATCACACATATGTCATTGCATTACTATAATCACAATATGCAGTTGCATTGTTACACAATAAATCACAGTATGCATTGCATTACAATAAATCACAATAATGCTTGAATTGTTATAGTAAATCACACAGCATCTCAACTAATGTGTGAGTCCAGGAACTTGCTACTTTATGTCTATGAGCTGACTATGCAGCGGTACATGGTTACATGAGCAGGCACCTGGTTGGAAGGTTATGGTGTGGGTTTGGCTACTTTTTAGCAGCGCACAGTTATGAATAGTCCACCACAAACCCTTACTGATATTTCATCAAGAATTGTGGGTTAAACTAATTTTTGGGGCCTTTCGTGATATTGCATCTCCCCCTCAGTACATGAAATAGTTATTGCAGGATCGTGGTCAGATAAGGGCGCGGCTTGTGTCATTATAAAACCCCTGCAGAGAGATGCATATCCTGTGCTAAGGGAAAAATAAGTGCAAAACCTGCAACGCAATGTACTATAAGGTTAGCAAGTTTTGTTTTTTTTACTCATTGTGCATTGTATTCCTGCACTTAATGCAATACATTTAGCAATGATTTTTCCATTAATTTTGTGCTCAGTTTCAATTTTGGGCTTTAAGTCATGCAAAAGATCGCCACTGACCGCTTCCTGTAAACGTTTAGGAATATTGATACATATTTATTTGGACATAGATGTAAGATCCGAAGAAGGGAGGAAGCTCCCGAAGTGCACTAATACGGCTACATCAATTTAACTAGTATTTATCGAATCATTCCCGAATAATCCCTCATCAATCTCATACAGTATTTGGTATTGGAAACCTCTCAAAACAGTGCAAACGGTGATTGTAATAAGGTTTAAGGCTTCAGAACGAAAGACTTGTCTGTGGGGTCCAAGGATTAAATGCTTGGTTCACATTATTTTCTAACAAGGCCATATACTTTTTTTTTGTTTTGCTCTTTTATATCCTTTCTCCCAGGCTCAAAAGAACTCTGGGAATGAAAAAAGTCTTTGTGTGGGGCAAGGTGGGAATTCCTAATAATCCAGTTAGGCACCGTAACATCGTAAATATTGGATTGATCTGTCCGGTGCCAAGCTTCCATTCATTTTGTGTTGGAGGTTCCATAAACAGAATTATAGGGTGATTATTCCCACCACACCATCACTGTAACATTGATCTCTCAGCAACAAGGGTTTAGTTTATGCTCTGAATACAGTATTGTTTTACAGCACAGCGTGAAGCCTTTAATTAGGGAACTATTAGTAAGACACAACATTTTATCAACAAGTTTGTGAATGTGTGTGGCCACCCAGTACTCTATAAGTATTGATGCCTACAGAGAGGAACACTAATTATGATTGCGTGACGGGTGGTACTACAATGTGAAAAATAACACACATCTATCGATCTATCTATCTATCTATCTATCTAGCTACCTACCTACCTACCTCTACTATCTACTCTCACTCTCGATCATCTACTATCTATCACTATCTATCTATCTATCTATCTACCTACCTACCTACCTACCGTATCTATCTATCTATCTATCTATCTACCTACCTCCTACCTACCTATCTATCTATCTATCTTACTTCTATCTGTCTATCTACCTACCTACTATCTATCTATTTATCTATCTATCATCTACATACATAAACATGCATATATATGCACATTATTAGTAAATTAATAAGAACATTAGACTGGGTACACCCATGCAATTTTGTTGGGTCGATCAACCAATATTTCTGTGTATCATTCAGCTGCGCCAAATAATTGCATTGTTATTGGGCAGTGACAACAGCTGATCGGTATGACGGTAAATTGTGGGCATTGTGGCGTCCATAGTAAAAACTGTCAGTGACGGTAAAAGTAGTTACTACCACTACTTTTGTGTGTGCAACCAACAGTGATTCATCCTAGTGACAAAATCATGTTTATCCCGCATTAGGCAGGATTTTTGTGCAATTTCCACCCAGTAACATATCAATATATGGTAATATTAGTTTCCATTCTAGGTATCTGTCAATTTAATGCTTCAATCATTACATAATAGGGAACATGGCTGTTTAGGAAATATATTCAGCTCCTGTATCCACACAGATCAAACAGCCTGTGTCATTGGCAATTGTAAACTCTACAGGATTCCTAATGGGATTTTATGGGGAAAAGATGAAAAAGCATAACAGCTGTAAAGTGGCAGTAGGACACAGAGTTTGAAATCATTGCATTTCCAACAGGCCATTAACACCCTCTCCTTAGGATTACTTAGTGGTGGCTGCTTAGTGAACAATTGTTATGACTTTCAGTTCAGTGTTTGACTTTACTGCTATGGAAGCCGAGATCAAAGGAACCGAGATAAACAAATAATTACAGGTAATTCCATGCTTGTAGGAAGGAAGTTGCTGTGTTTTCTAGCAGCCACATTACACCTAAATCCCATATCTAGAGATAGTCTATCAATCTCTATAAACTCTATCAATGTATATAACCTAGTTAAATTATACTTCCCATCACCACTCACTATTCAAAGCTGCTCCATGTAATTCTCTATTTCTAGTATTGAATAAACACTGGCACGCTATAATTAGAAAAATGATGCAACAAAAGGGAAGGGGAGGTGAGTCTTGGGGTAAACTGTCACCATATCCTTTTAACACAAACACATGCTGAAAGGCATGGTTAGTATTTCCATTAGAAGTGTGATGGCAGGCTGCATTGGTTTTAGTGTAGCCTACAGTGGTATTTAATAAATTACTAGTAAGCCCCTGGTTAATCTGTTTAGCACTTTTCTCTCACATTTTCAAGACAACCCTTCCACAATGTCTATCTTATATTCACAATCTGTGTATACGTTCCCAGAGAAACATTTTCAAGCAAGCAATCCGACCTTAGTTTGGCCATCGCTGGTGGCAGCTTTTTGGACAATGGATCAATATAAAGAACAGCCCTTACCCATAATGTTCTGTTAAACAGTTACATAGTACATAGTATTGGCAGGGACGGATTTAACTTTTTTCTCCCTAGGCCAACTAACTTGTACTGCCTGTGGCGCCCCCTAATCCTAGGGAAAAGTTTGCCCTTTAATGTAGTGCTTGAGGAAGGGACTCCATTAGAATTAACTGCACTAGCAAGCTAATATAGCAAATATTAAACCAGCCTACAATGTGTACCTTTAACTACCTGAGAGGTCCAACAGAGTAGGTTGCACAGAAGACTGACACAGACACAGAAGATTTCCTTGCGGGCAGTTTGTGTCATCTTGCTTTTTAAAACTGGGCATGGGCGTGTTTCTTTCTCCAAAAGACTTGCACGAGAAGGGGGCACACGCGACCTGACACATGTGATGATGTCCTGTCGTATGTACTGGCAATTCATTGGCTGAAGCAAGCTTTGTGACAGAGAGGGACCTGCCGCCCCTAGAAAATCAGCAATCGCTGCCCACACTTAACAGAAACCAGTAAGGCTCTGCTGTGTGTTGGGTAAATTTATATGGGGATGCAATGCTGCCTAACTTTTTTTTTTCTTTTGTCACCTCTGGTGGCCTAGGTGGCCTAATGGGAATCCAGCCCTGGATATTGGAAGTGGTATCATATCATCCATCTAGTCCAACCTTTATACACTACCCATAATGTCTATCTAAACAGTTACACAGTAACATCCAGTAGTCCTTGTCACTGCTTACCCCAAGTAAAGGATATTATTTGGCTGTAAAGAAGACCTTAAACATCATGTGGGATATCTCATCATTTTCATAAAGGGGTCACTACATTTTCTGAGTGATTCCCAAGAAATAATCCTAAAGGGCAAGGTTTATTTAAAGGACCTGGACAGTTTCTTACAAGTTCAAATTTTGCTTATGAATTGGGTCTCACCGTGTTAGGTTGTTGCAAAACACGTTCTATTAGCTCACTTGCTGTTGTAGAGGAAGGGTTTGCTTTATATACCATAGACTATGTTAGTAGTGATCATCATGTAGTTGGTCCCTTATGTTTTACTGTGAGCAGGGGTGGCAGTGTCATGGTTTGTCTGGACAGTGATCCAAATTCCTAATCTGTATAGTAACCACAGACGGGAAAAGCTCTGCCTTCCTTTGTTTTGTTCAAGTTGTTTCCTTTATTCTTTTTAATTGGTTTTTCTAAAGCTCAAAGGCCTCACACTAGAATAAAACAAGATTTCATGGTAGCATTAGTAGAAATAACAGTAACCGTATCTTACTTACTGGTACTTAGCAGTAGAATGACATGAAAAATATCTGGCCATTTTTTTTTTGGTTCTTTAGGAGTCTAGTTACCACATAAAACCCATAAAGAATACATGGGAATTACTGGTCTAAGATATTGAAAATGACCGTATTATTATATTTATTATTAGTTCTTGTTATCCAGGAGGAATTTCCCCCTCATACTTTTTTTCCCCCTCTGGATCAACTGTAAGGCAGGGTTAATGAGTGGTAATAATGGGGCATAAAGGTAGGATACATGGCGTATACTACCACATAAAGAATATAAGGAAGGGGCCGCACGCGATGTAGCTACTGTATCAATAAGTTCTTTATTATGACATGTTTCAGACCATCACAGGGTCCTTTCTCAAGCAATCAGCAAAAACCCTGTGATGGTCTGAAACATGTCGTAATAAAAACTTATTGATACAGTAGCTACACTGCCTGACGTCCCCTTCCTTATAATTTCTTTATGTGGATTGTCCTGCTATACTGCTGGGTACGGAGCAGTGGGAAGGTGAGGAACCCAAAAGAACCTGGTGCATTAGGTGATACCTAAATATCAGTTACATAAACTATGTAATACTTTAGTGAATTATAACATAATATTTGCAAATTACGATATGTTTTGGTAGAAACATGTACCAAATATAGTGGGAACCACTCACAGGGTCCCGACTGTTCCCTCATATGCTGTATAGGTATTGGTAGTGCCGCTAACAACCCCACCATGATGCTGACTGTGAGTTTGTCTGCATTGTTGACGTTCATTTATCGCCCTCCACCTTGGGTGATTTCACTAATCCCATCTATATCCCCATTTGTATGGCAACCTATAGTATTAGTCACAATGGGAGGAAGGAATCTGCCTATGTATGGCAAATATGATCACATTCAACTACAATATTTTCTCAAAGGTTTGTTTAAATTTTGGGGCTGGATTATATGTGTACGGCCCGCTTCAGGCAGGGCACACCAGGCCAATATTTTCCCAAATGATCCCCAACAAAAAGTTTGGAAAGGCTAGAGTTTCTGAGTATGGCCAATCATCCCAACCAATATTTTCGGTCAAAATCATAATATAAAAATCCCATATATAGGAAGGGAACACTACCCAGCTTTAGTCCTGAAGTGACTTTATTGCAACAGTGTTGGGGACGCAATGGGACGAAAATGGCCTGTTGTGGCCCAAACACGTTGCCAATTCAAGTAGGTGAATGTGTAACATATATTATCTTTAATATATTTTATGATGGAATATAACACATCTTCCCATAATTCTAGGCTACATGGTCACAAAAAGTAGACAGATTGTATGAAAAAACAATGGGATATATGTTAATGTTATATTACAATATACTCAATATACTGATTATACTCATACTAGCTTATGATCAGCCACCCCAACAGACTGCAAATACTGTAGATTCCCCGAAAACAGCTATTATACTGGTATAATGCTTGGAACTGTAAATATTCTGACTCTTGTTCATGCAGTTTCCCAAATGAGTTTCTATTTGATTTTAAAGCACTTGCCTGGACCTGAATACAAATGATTGTGCCAACTTGACTGTAACACCAAAGTATTGCTAAATGCTATAAAGAAAGTTAACTGATTCCTTACCTATGGGGATAGGTACCACAATCTCATTTCCATCCTCCTTATGCTGGCAGGAAAGGATAATAACAAACGAATGGAACAATCCATAACTAATGGTTTATGTAAGGACAACATTTTACGGCTGTATAACATTTTACTTCTAAATGTTTATTTGAACTCTAAAAACCGAAGATTTGTATTTAGATTTTATTGGCTAAAAATGACAGAAACTTTATCAAATGATAACACAAATGAAGTTATCCCTGTGCCTGGGTGTATTCTGGAGAAATAATATCAAAGCCCTTACACACAGCACATTCTCCTCTGGCGGAGCGCCTGTCATTGATTGCTCCATCCTGACGGAGTTTCCGTTTTTTTTGATTGACAGAAGCCTCATTTACCGAGAGCCGCTGCACTCTTTTTGGAGTTAAAGCTTCGCTATTGGTTGCGTGACTTTAACGACACCCTCGCGCGTTTGTGCCACTCATGTGCTGCAATTCCTTTCAGGATTTACCCACAGTGTCAAACACGTTCGGAGATTTACCCAGAGTGATTCCGGCTCTGGTAAATGATTCTGAAGGTGGATAATTTTTCATTGACCCCCAACCATCTCCCGCAACTTCAAGAAAGAAATGAAATGAACCATTAAGGAATATAATATTACACAGTCTCTGCTAGAATTTCTTGACATATACCAATATTTTTCACTGATGTACAGCAGGGAGGGGAGAGCAACAGCATTTGCATTTGCAACTTTCTAAAACAATTGCCTGCAAAATGGAAGTGGGAAAACTGGCTCCTACAGCCCTAAAATTCAGTGCATTCAGTGTACCAACCCATTCAGATATATTTTGGCAGACTACTGTGATGTCACCTGTTTTGCTGAACTGTCTTCTTTTTTACCTTTAGTTCTCCTAAAATGATGTTTGTGTTGTGGTCTCTTCCCCTCCACTTCTTATCAATAGACGCTTTAAAATAAGACCACTGCTATATAAGACTGCTGATTGTTCTCTATCAGTGTAATTATCAAGCTGTAGACACAGCCCCTCTCTCTCACTGTGTGCCTCATTCTTCTGTCCAATGATCAGGGAAAAGTGATAATCACTTAAAATACTCCTCCCGAAATTCTCTCTGTGCTTTGTGTGAACGGAACATTTTCCAACTCCTGATTTAACATATGTTCCTAAGATAAGAAAGGTTCTCATTGTGTTTTGTTCAATAACTCATTCCCATGGAATGCAAACCATTTGGGAGGCAGAGATATAAAGTGGTTGGTAAACTAGATAAAAATCGTTATCCATCAATGGGTAATTAATAAATATCCGGTGTGGGGACTGCAAAGTACACTGGCCTTGGATATTAGCACAGATGGCAATGAATGGGTCTTTTTATACCTTTCACATGCTTGGAAGCAAAAATAGATGCTACGGATTCATCTAAAATACACAGGGCTGCTGAAATAGCAAACGTTTGCTCACACTATTACTTTGCACCAACCATTAGATATCTCTCAAATCACAAAAAAGTTTGCTTTAATCACTAGTTTATATCTATAATTCTCAGGAAGGCAGAGCTGAGTATTCAATCAACTGATTAAAACCTGCATGTCTCCACACAGATATGGGGCTTGTGGCGGGCCCTACTACCGTCCGGGCCCCCCAGCGTCGCGGGGGTGGCGGGGCAGTAGTTTGCCACTGGCAGGGCATAACAAAATATGATGTGTCAGTGATGTTCTGTGGTGTCGTGTTGTTAGGGCACGCTCTGCCCTCATCCCGGTTTGCCTGTTGAAGAAGTTGATTTTGCTTTTAAAAGAAATATGTATTGGTAACCCTGCTTAAGCAACACATTCCTGGTTGCCTTCCAAGTTGCTCCTGTAGGTGTTTTGTGCTGTGTGGTGAGAGATTGCTAGGGTGCCTGTGTGTTGCCAGAGATATACTGACCGGTTATTTTTTGGAAAATGTTGCTAATTTGATCAAATTGCTAAATCTCCCCACTAATCTATTTTTCATCCATCTCTATTTCTTTTAACAAAAAGTGCCACCCACTAACTGTTAATTGTTGTTAAAGTGAAGATGTAAAAACAACGAGGGTAGCTATTTTATTTTACCTTGATATATGGCCTAAGCATAATAGAAAAAATAACTCCCAAATCTATAAACTAGAAGTACAGAGAGTGTAACATTTATTACAAGCAAAGATGGAAGTATAATTTATAGTCTGGTGGCTTCTATTATACTGGGGAGAACAGGAATGGGTTACTACATACAAGTGTTTGAACCATACATCATAATTATCCATATCCAGCAACAGCTGACTGGTACAGTAAGACACAGAATCAAGCAGATACAATTTACAACTGTTACTTTCTTTTCTTCTGCATTTCCGGTGCTTTTTTACACTTCCAGTTATCCTGCTTAAAGTGGAATAGTTTCTATGGAATCTAGTTTGAGCTATAGGAAAATCAACCAACACAAACAGGGTTATTCAATAAAGTTCTTATTTGTTAAAATGGTGCTAATTTTGCCCCACCAATCAGATGTAATTTCAAATGTTAAATAAGATCTGATGGTTGGGAAAATTAGCACCATTTTAAATGATAAGAACTTTTATTGGATCTCCCTGAAAGATTTTTAATAAAACTTTTATTTTATCTTTTTTTTCAGAAAGTTCTCTTTCACACCCCTTCACAATTTATGCTAGGTTTAAGCTGAGCATGCTCAAAGAGGCTCAAGGAGGTTAGCTAAGGGATTAATGATTTCATAAATCATTTTCTGGGTACAATCTTGTGACGGACAGTTGCTAACTGAAGAACCAAGAAGCAGAAACGGGCAATAGGATATTGTGCAGGATGTCAGGTTAGGTGTTTATTATTTCAGTGTTCTAATTATTGCAGACTTGTGGTTTTGGTTCTTGTGATTTACCTATATATTACTTTTCATTTGAGGCTGGACTTGGCCAAAAGGGGATGGAGAAGTATTTTAAGTGAACACTTTCTTGCTATTTAAGGTAAACCCAGATGAAGACTTACAGTAACAGTTTGTCCCATGGGTCCCTGGGTTGTCTTAATGAAGAGGGATGGGCCTAAAAGGGTTCCAGATCGCATAGATCCAAAACACAGCTTTCCGTAAGGAGTTAGGTTTGTACACACGATGTGCACCTGCGCAGATCAATGACCGATGCCACCGAACGCATAAATCACACAGGTCATTATCACCCAAAGCAGCCATTTATCAGCCTCTCATTCACCGGGATCAAGGCAAAATCACCTGTGTGGTGCGAACCTTTAGAGTGATTCTTATCACTGACTGAAAATTGCCTCACATGCCCACTTTCTTCCTATAACCATACTGTAATTTCACCACATTAATTATTGTATAACTAAATAATGTATTAAAAGACTCATACTCATTAATAAAATACAAATTGTTGCATTTCATGCCCGGGGCAACAACAGTTGCCTGGGCATGAGTCTTCATAGGGAGATGAGTCTTCAAGGGATATTCACAACCCCAGTATTCTAATAAAAAGCTTGTTAATTTTTATAACTATCAACAACCTCCTCTAGACTCTAGAAGGATAAGTTGAGCCTTTGGGCAGTTCCATTAGTGAATATGCGGTGTTTTCAGGTAAAACATGGCCTTTCCTTTCTGCTTGGCTTGAATAAGAAACTGGATCACATAGCCCTCAAGGCATCCTTGGGTCTCAATTTGCCCATTACTCTCATATGTGTAGGAGAGTAAAATAATAGATCAAACTCTAGATCACGTCTTGGTTTTTATTCATCAATGTTCCTGGAATTGAACAAGGGAAACCTTTAATGTAAACTAGGTCAGCGTACCTGCATGATACGGGAACATCACTTGGAACTGGACTGGTCATTTTGACAAAAGGTTCAGTCTATTGTAGTGACATTAAATCATCCAACTAACATCTGGGAATATTTTTTAAATATGACGAGTTGACACTTTAAGGCTTTTACACAAGTATGATTTTGGCACCGACCCATGACCTCTGACCATGATGCCCCCCTGTGATGACCAGCCATTCAAGGCTGACAGCCGCACTGTGTTTGCATTCGGTCATGGGCGGATCTAAGAACGTTCGTTGTGTGTGGTGGACGCGCTCGGCGATCGTGGGTCGGTGCTAAAATCGTGCATGTGTATGAGGCCTAAATCTTTGCTTTTTTTTGTAACTTATATGTTGTTGTTTACTTCTTAAAAAAGAAGAAAGACGTTTGACCAGTAATTTACAAGGTTACTAGGTCTATTACTATATACAATATAGAAATAACTGTTATAAACCACCATTTTGTATTATGGATTTTAAATCTACTTCCCCTTGCCTTCTATGTGAATGAATTCTGTAATGTGTTACCTAACTTAATGCAGACATTTTTACCTCACAATGTTCCCATGACATTCAGACAATCGCCTTGCCTGTGGTCATTTTGTGCTCACATAGGAAATAGACAGGCCGCAAAACATAAGATACAACAATCAACACCTCAAATGCATTGTATGTCTACCTAGAAAGGGAAAGTATAACTTTGAATTTGCTTGGAAGGCCGCATTTTGAAAGGTGTGTGTTGTGCTGCAGATTTTAAACTCAATAATGCCAATGATGAGGACATTGTTGTTTTTTTACTTACCCTTTAAAATATGGCTGTAACATGAATTAAAGGTAGGCCGTTGGTTGTGTACTCGTATTTGATGACTGGTCATTTTTTTTAACTTTAGTTACCCTTTAAATAAGGCTGCCATAAAAATGGAAAGGTAGGTGAGTAGGCGTGTGTACCTGGATCAGGTTGGAAGTTTAAAAAAACAAATTTTTGGTTATTGATCAAAATTTGCTTTTTTGACTTTAGTATGCCTGCCCAGTAATAGGTAGATCAGTAGGTGTGTGCACCTGTTTCTGGTTGGGGGTAAAAAAAACAAACTGACCATATGACCATATAACTAAATATCCAGAAGCACACTTCTCCTATATGCCTTGCACGTCTGTACCGAATTTCATGTCTCTAGCTCAAAACTGTGGAGGGAGATACAGTTCAAAAGCTGAAGAATACATTAGTACTTACCCACCGACCGATCCAAGACTTTCAATAAATATTTTCAGAACTGCCTTTACGTTCTACTTTGTGAACATACAATCGCAAGGTCCCATCTGGCCCATTCATTTTGCCATCATATGTTGGTTCACAAAGAAGAACGGGAAAGATGGTTCTGGAAATATTGATTAATTTGTGAATTGGTCGGCAGTATAGTAATGTATGGGCAACCTTTAGACTTATTACTGGAGTTTGGGGTGTGGTGATGTACTGTGTCTGTAAACCATTTCTTTGTGATTTTTAAAGCTATACTTCAATCACAGTAATATATCTCTCACCTGTAACTCACAACAGTATGGTTGTACATCAAAAAAACAATAGTTTTTATCTTAATCCTGCTGTGAGTTGATAGCATAGTTCTAATGACGCAGTAGCCCAATCTCACCCAAACAGGTGCTTGTACACCATGTGTGTCGCAGGTCGGGCCCCCAATCGCATGTGTATATAAGGATTAAGGTTGGGTACTCACCATCCATGGTACACACACCATCCAGAAGGATGAACGGGTGATCGGTCCTGTTCTGGTTGGGTGTGTGTACCCAGCCTAAGGATTAGATGTGTTTCTTTTATAGGAAGGGCAAGTTCCAGAATTTGGTTAATTAGAGATCCCCAACCATAAATTGTCCCTGTGTAAGAATGTTTTTATTAATCACTATTTCAAAACGTGTTTTTTTTGTATAATTTATATATAGCCCTAGGTCCACCTTGTCTACATACAACCAAATGAATAACAAACAGTTTTTCCATGGTTTATCCAAATAATCCTTTAAAAAAACATTGTCACTCCCAGAAGGGAAAGAGTAAATATTCTAAATGAAAATTGCTTTGAAAACGTTGCTTTTCTTTTTTTATTAGAATCTCTGTATTTATTTGGAGTTTGTTTGATTTGGTATTTGCATCAAACACTAAGCAGAATTTTCCCTGAGCTGTAAATTCCCATAACCATGTGATAGTCATCACTGCCATGACATCAAAAGTTAAAAACCCTACTTTAAAAAAGCCTTAGGCTGGAATGGCACATGGCATGCAGAGAAGGTACACGCTGTTTCTTCATGGTCTCATGACAGTCATTTTAAACCCCATTTCTAATAAACCCCTAGGCAGAGTTTGTGAATTTAGGTATTTTAAGTTAGTATAAGAGTAAATAGAAGCTGTTGTTAATAGAGCTGTTGAAAATCTGTAGTACATTAACAGCTGGGTACATATAGTGCACATCTATTTAAGGGAGAGAAACCATTTCCTATAAGCAATGTGATGTTATGGTGATAAATCAGCTACTGATTTTGTTTGGAAAGAATGTTACCTTCTTTTGCACAATAGCTAAATTATTCAGTGTTGAAAATAAGTGATGGCATATAATGAATAATGAATATTGCTCGCAGCTTGATTCTTTGAATAATCTACAAGCTGAATTTCTCTGGAAAATGGGTTTAGAATAAATATTTCAGCACAAAATAAATATTCTCTTTGATGTCTTTTAACACACTTTGTGCTGAGAGACAAATCTCAACTGAACACTGAATCTGATCCAATGACATGTGCTCGTCCTTTGCATAGAGTTGCGAAAGAAATGGGAGAATGAAATAATAAAAAGAAAAAAACAAAATAACAGAAACATTAATACATTAAGCCCAAAATTATCTAAGTGCTCTGCTACAATGTCAAACAGCTGTTTGCTATATCTATCTATCTATCTCTATCTATTATATATATATATATATAATATAAACCAAAAATAAGAGATTCCGAGCACTCTTCTTCACACACAGAAAGTTATTAACGTTTCGGTGCTTTACAGAGCACCTTCATCAGAATAACTGTGAAACTAGTGCTTCAAACTTATACATATAGACACACCCCTTTAGTGTGTCTATAAGTATATAGTTTGAAGCACTGGTGTGTCACATTATTCTGATGAAGGTGGCTCTGTAAAGCACCGAAAACGTTAATAAAACGTTTTGTGAAGAAGGGTGCTCGGAACCTCTTTATTTTTGTTTATGTATGAACAGATTTGAGGCATCTGTGTTCCTTGAAGCACCTTCATATATAAAAAATATAACAAAGAAGAGGAAGACTGAGTGCAGACATCACTATATTTTTTATATATATATTAATATATATATATATATTATATTAAAAGGGTCACTATACTCAATGAAAACACTTTGTATAATCTGAAGTACAATGTTAGGTTAGTACAATGATGTTACTTGCGTGTGTTTCTGTGCCTGCTTTGTAAGTGAATTATCAATGTTTAGTAACGCTCCTAAATGGCCCCCACCTCTTTTAGTCACTGGCACTGCCCACTTGTAATGCAGCCGACACCGATACATTCATTTACATAATAATGAGCCTATTCCGCCCAACGCTTATTAGCTCATTAACATATCTTCCTGACACTGCTGAGAGTGGGTGTGGCTGCTGCTGCTGTTAGACACTTCTCCCTCTCCCTAAATAGATATGATAGATGATAGATAGATAGATAGATGAATAATGGATGGATGATAGATAGATAGATAATGGATGGATGATAGATAGATGATATAGGAAAGACAGATACATAGATTGATATATAATAGACAGACAGAGCGATAGATAGACAGAGATATAATAGATCAACAGACAGAGATATAGATTAGACAGACATATAGATTAGACAGACAGAGACCATTATGATTAATCACTCATATTGGGGTTTGTATTATAAATGATTTGATATGTTTTGGGAAATCCTAGTAAGAGGTCACTGAGGGATACAAATTAGCATACCTGGTTTAAGTGACAGGTCTTTTCTTTGTACATGCGGTTATTTAAAATGAAGATTTCTACAGCTCGGATTTCAAATCTGAAAAATGTGTTTGTAGTGGAACATTACACTATCTAAAGGTATGATTTTTGATTACATTTTTGTAAGTATAGTTGCCCTTTAACTGGAAACCTTTTTGTTGCAGTAGGCACAACTACTTGCATGACTTGTACAACAGGCCCTACTGATCTCCTTTATCTTGAGTATCCCCGGCATCATCACGATACCTAGCGGTTTAAGTCCTGGGGGAACCGTGTCACGGTTTTCGCCACAGGACTTAGGATGCCGGATATCTGTGCTGAGGCTGGGGATACTCGGATAAAATATAAGCCCACTAAGGAACTGAACAAAACCATTCGGGAGGCTGAAGAACCAAAAGTGTGGTATGAGACAGTAGGCAGAAACAGTGTCAGGGGATGGAGCAAAGGTCAAACACGGGAGTCAAACAGCCAAACAAGGTACCAAGGATGAAGAGAGAGTTAAAGTCAGTAAACCAAAGGGTCAGGACAGCCGGCAAGAACTCCAGCACTTATACCCTTCCATTGTATCTATATCTTACACACCTAACTAGATTGTAGCTCTACGGGGCAGGACCTCCTTTCCTCTTGTGGCTCTAGCACTTATTTTAATATAATTTATACATTTACGTACTGAACTATTTGTTATTGTTCCCCTTGTATACTTTATTGTATTTTGTAATGCACGGTGCTGCATAAATAACTTTATAAATAAACTATACATACATACAACATACATACATACAAAAATCAATGCCGGGAAACAAGCAGAAGTCAGAACACAGGTA
>JAACNH010005326.1:0-19150 GCA_019447015.1 Hymenochirus boettgeri | reverse complement strand
AACAAACAGAGGGGGAAAGCGGTAGACCCAGTGTACCCCGCTACACACCCTAGGTTTCCATATCACCAGTGTTCCCCGCCTACAACCTGGTCCATAGCACCCAGTGTACCCCGCTCCATCACCTGCGTCCATAGCACCCAGTGTACCCCGCTACACACCCTGGTCCATAGTACCCAGTGTACCCCGCTACACACCCTGGTCCATAGTACCCAGTGTACCCCGCTACACACCCTGGTCCATAGTACCCAGTGTACCCCGCTACACACCCTGGTCCATAGGTCACACTCCATTACCGGGTTCCCCCACTACACACCCTGGTCCATAGTACCCAGTGTACCCCGCGACCAACCTGCCTCCATAAACCCAGTGTACCCCCGCTACACACCCTGGTCCATAGCTACCCAGTGGAACCCGCTACACACCCTGGTCCATAGTACCAGGTAGTTACCCCGCTACACACCCTGTCCATAGCACCAGCGGTACCTCCCGACACACAACACCCTGGTCATACACCCAGTGACCCGCTACACAACCCTGGTCCATACACACGAGGTCCCGCCTACACACCCTGGTCCTACACCCAGTGTACCCCGCTACACACCCTGGTCCATAGTACCCAGTGTCCCCGCTACACCACCTGGTCCATAGCACCAGGTGTTCCCCGCTAACACCCTGGTCCATAGTACCCAGTGCTAACCCCCTAACACCCAGTGTCCCGCTACCACGTTTCACCCAGTGTCCCCGTCAACACACCCTGGTCCTAGTACCCAGTGTACCCCCTACACACCCTGGTCCATAGTACCCAGTGTACCCGCTACACAACCTGGTCCATCACCCTGTACCCTAGTCACCCATGTAATGTACCGCCATCACCCTAGTCTAGTCCAACCCCCTACACACCCTGGTCCATAGTACCAGTGTTCCCGCTACACACACCCTGGTCCATATCACCCCAGTGTTACCCCCCGCTACACACGGCCACCCAGTTACCGCTACCCGTCCAAGTACCCCATGTTCCCCGCTACACCGACCCTGGTCCATATCACCCATGAACTACCCCGCTACCACCCTGGTCCACCTAGTCGCCAGTGTACCCCGCTACACACCTCCGTGGTCCATATCACCCAGTGTTCCGCCTGCTTACACACCCTGGTCATACCAACCAGTGTACCCGCTCACAACCCCTGGTCCATAGTACCCAGTGTATCCCCTACTACCCCCTGGTCCATGTACCCAGTGTACCCGCTACACACCCTGGTCCATAGTACCCAGTGTTCCCCGCTACACACCTGGCCATACACCCAGTGTACCCCCTACACACCCGGTCCATGACACCAGTGTACCCCGCCTACACACCCTGGTCCATCACCCAGTGTTTCCCCGCATTACACACCCGGTCCATATCACCCAGTGTTCCCCGCTACACACCTCTGGTCCATATAACCCAGTGTACCGCTTACCCACCCGGATAACATACCCCGCTACTGCCCTTCACAGTGTTCCCCGCTACAACACCCTGGTCCATTAGCACCCAGTTGGTCACCCCGCTACACACCTGGTCCATGTACCCAGGTGTACCCCTCTCACACCCCTGGTCCATTAGCACCCAGTGTCCGTACACCTGGTCCATAGACCATGACACCGCTCCACCTGGTCCTAGTATCACAAGTGTACCCCGCTACACACCCTGTGCCCATAGCCTACCCAGTGTGCCTAACCCCTACACCACCTGTCCAAGTCACCAGTGTATCCCCCCGCGTACACACCCTGGTCCATAGCACCCAGTGTAACCCCGCTTACACCCCTGGTCCATAGTACCCAGTGTCCGTACCCCCGCGTCATGTACCCAGTTACCACACCCTGGTCAATACCCACCCAGTGTACCCCGCTACACACCCTGGTCCAAGCACCCAGTGTCCCCGCTACACAACATGGTCCATCTCACCCATTGTACCCGATACCTCTACACCCTGGTCCATAGCCCACCCAGTGTACACCGCTACACACCCTGGTCCATAGTACACCCAGTGTACCCCCCAGCCTACACAAACCTGGTCCATATCACCCAGTGTTCCCCGCTTACACACCCTGGTCCATACACCCAGTCCCCATACACACCCTGTCCATATCACCCAGTGACCCGCGCTACAACACCCTGGTCCATAGCACCCAGTTTCCCCGCTACACACCTGGTCCATAGCCACCCACGTGTACCTACCCTCCACACCCCTGGTCCAATCCACCAGTCGTCAGCCCAGCTCAGTGTACCCCGCTACAACCCTGTCCATATCACCCATTGTATCCCCGCTACACCCCTGGTCCATATCACCCAGTTGCCCCGCACACACCCTGCCATAGTACCCAGTGTACCCCGCTACACACCCTCGGTCCATAGCACCCAGTGACCCCGCTACACACACCTGGTCCATAGTACCCAGTGGTACCCGCTACACACCTGGTCCCATAGTACCCAGTGTACCCGCTACACCCTGGTCCATATCACCAAGTGATACCCCGCTACACACCACTGGTCCATAGTACCCAGTGTACCCCGACCTACACACCCTTGGCCATATACACCCAGTGTCCCCGATACACACCCTGGTTCATAGCACAAGTGTGTAACCCGCTACACACCCTGGTCCATAGTACCCAGTGTTCCCCGCTACACACCCTGGTCCATCAGCACCCAGGTTACCCCGCTACACACCCTGGTCCATAGTACCCATGTACCCCGCTACACAACCCTGGTCCATACACCCATGTACCCCGCTACACACCTGGTCCATAGTACCCAGTGTACCCCGCTACACACCTGCCATAGCTCCGGTACCCCGCTACACACCATGAGTCATATCACCCAGTGTACCCCGCTACACACCTGGTCCATAGTACCCAGTGTACCCCGCTACACACCTGCGTCCCTAGCACCCAGTGTACCCCGCTACACACACCCTGGTCAATAGCACCCAGTGTACCCCGCTACACACCCCGGTCCATAGTACCAGTGGTACCCCGAAACTACACACCCTGGTCCATAGCACCCACGTGTACCCCGCTACACATCCCTGTCCCATCACCAGTGTACCCCGACTACAACACCCTGGTCCATAGTACCCAGTGTACCCCGCTACACACCTGGTCATTAGCACCCATGTTACACGTACACACCCTGGGTCCATAACCAGTGTACCCCTACACACCCGGTCCATAGTACCCAGTGTGTCCCGCTAACACACCCTGGTCTAGAGCACCCAGTGTACCCCGCTACACACCCTGGTCCATATCACAGTGTACCCCTCTACACACCCTGGTCCATATCACCAGTGTACCCCGCTACACACCCTGGTCCATAGTACCCCAGTGTCCCCGCTACACACCCTGTCCATTAGTCACCAGTGTTCCCGCTCTACACACCCTGGTCATATCACCAGTGTTCCCCACTACACACCCTGGTCCATAGTACCCAGTGTTCCCGTACACCCCCTGGTCCATAGACACCCAGTGTACACGCTCTAACACCGGTCCATAGTCACCCAGTGTACCCCGCTAACACCATGGTCCATATCACCCAGGTCCCCGCTACACACCCTCTGGTCCATATCACCCAGTGTTACCCCGCTACAAAACCTGGTCCATAGCACCCAGTGTACCCCGCTACACACCCTGGTCCATAGCCCCAGGTTCCCCGCTCACACCCTGGTCCATACACCCAGTGTACCCCGCTACACACCCTGGTCCATAGCCCAGTGTTCCCGCTACACACCCTGGTCCATAGCACCCAGTGTACCCCGCACTACACACCCTGGTCCATAGCACCAGTGTACTCCCCCCCGCTACAAACCCTGGTCATATCACCCAGTGTCCCCGCTACACACCCTGGTCCCTGTACCCAGGGTTACCCCGCTACACACCCGGTCCATAGTACCAGTGGTACCCCGCTACACACCCTGGTCCATACACCCAGTGTACCCCCGCTACACACCCTGGTCCATAGGACCCAGTGTGTACACGCTACACACCTGGTCCATAGTACCAGTGTACCCGACTACACCCCCTTGGTCCCATATACCCAGTGTACCCGCAGTACACACCTGGTCCATAGTACCCAGTGTACCCCGCTACACACCCTGAGCATGTACCCCAGGTCACCGCTGACACACTCCGTCCATAGTCACCCAGTGTTCCCCGCTACACACCCTGGTCCATAGTACCCAGTGTACCCCGCTACACACCCTGTCCATGCACCAGTGTTCCCGCTACACACCCTGTCCAGATACCCCAGTGTTCCCGCCCCGCTACAACACTGGGTCCATCGCACAGTGTACCCCGCTACACACCCTGGTCCATAGTACCCAGTGTACCCCGCTACACACCCTGGTCCATAGTACCCAGTGTACGCCCGCTACACACCCTGGTCATACACCCAGTGTACCCCGCTAACACCCTGGTCCATAGTAACCAGTGTTCCCCCGCTACACACCCTGGTCCATAGCACCCAGTGTACCCCGCTACACACCCTGGTCCATAGCACCCAGTCGCCCCGCTACACACCCTGGGTCCATAGTACCCAGTGTACCCCGCTACACACCTGCATCCATAGCACCCAGTGTACCCCGCTACACACCCTGGTCCATATCACCCAGGGGACCCCGCTCCACACCTGTCCTAGGACCCAGGTACCCGACTCCCACACCCTGGTCCATAGCACCCAGTGTTCCCCGCTACACACCCTGCCAATCACCAGTTACCCCGACTTACACACCCTGGTCCATAGTACCCAGTGTCCCGCTACACACCTGGTCCATAGCACCCAGTGTACCCCGCTACACACCCTGGTCCATATCACCCGTGTACCCCGCTACACACCCTGGTCCATATACCCAGGGTACCCGCTACACACCCTGGTCCATAGTACCCAGTGTACCCAGCCTACACACCCTGGTCCATATCACCCAGTGTTCCCCGTACACACCCTGGTCCATCAACCAGTGTACCCCGATACACACCCTGGTCCAAGTACCCGTGTCCCCGCTACCACCCTGGTCCATAGCACCCATGTACCCCGTACCACACCCTGGTCCATATCACCCAGTGTACCCCGCTACACACCCTGGTCCATAGTACCCAGTGTACCCCGCTACACACCCTGGTCCATAGCACCCGTGTACCCCGCTACACACCCTGGTCTCAGCAGCCCCAGTGTACCCGACTACACACACTGGTCATAGATACCCAGTGATCCCGTACACACATGGTCCATAGTACCCAGTGTACCCCGCTACACACCCTGGTCCTAGCACCCGTGTACCCCCGCTACAACCCTGGTCTCTAGCACCCAGGTACCCCGCTACACACCCTGGTCCATAGTACCAGGTACCCCGCCTACACACCCTGGTCCATATCCACCCAGTGTACCCCGCTACACAACCTGGTCCATAGCCACCCAGTTGACCCGCTACACACCTCTGGTCTCTAGCACCCAGGGTACCCGCTACACACCCTGGTCCATAGTACCCAGTGTACCCCGCTACACACCCTGGTCCATAGTACCCAGTGTTTCCCGCCACACTCCCTGGTCCATAGTACCCAGTGTTCCCCGCTACACACCCTGGTCCATATCACCCAGTGTACCCCGCTACACACCCTGGTCCATAGCACCCAGTGGTACCCCGCTACACACCTGGTCTCTAGCACCCAGGTGTCCCGCCACAATCCCTGGTCCATAGTACCCAGTGTTCCCCGCTACACACCCTGGTCCATAGCACCCAGGTACCCCGCTACACACCCTGGTCCAATAGTACCCAGTTCCCCGCTACACACCCTGGTCCATAGTACCCAGGGTAACCCCGCTACACACCTGGTCCATAGCACCCAGTGTACCCCGCTACACACCCTGGTCCATAGTACCCAGTGTACCCCCTACACACCCTGGTCCATAGTACCAGTGTACCCCGCTACACACCCTGGTCCATATCACCCAGTGTACCCCCTACACACCCTGGTCCATAGTACCCAGTGTACCCCGCCCTACACACCCTGGTCCCTAGTACCAGTGTTCCCGCTACACACCCTGTCATAGCACCCAGTGTACCCGCTACACACCCTGGTCCATAGACACCCAGTGTTACCCGTACCCGCTACACACTGGTCCCAAAGCACCCAGTGTACCCGCTACACACCCTGGTCAATATCGCCAGTGTACCCCGCCCCCTACAAACCCTGGTCCATAGTACACAGTGTTCCCCGCCTACACACCTGGTCCATATCAACCCAGTGTTCCCGCTACACACCCTGTCCATAGCACCCAGTGTACCCCGCTACACACCTGGTCCATAGACCCAGTGTACCCCGCTACACACCCTGGTCCATAGTACCCAGTGTACCCGCTACACACCCTGCGTCCATAGTACCAGTGTACCCCACACACACCCTGGTCCATAGCCAGTGGACCCCGCTACACACCCTGGTCCATAGCCCCAGTGTACCCCCGTACCACACCGGTCCATAGTACCCAGTGTACCCCGCTACACACCCTGGTCCATAGTACCCAGTGTACCGCCTACACACCTGGTCCATAGTACCCAGTGTACCCGCCTAACACCCTGTCCATAGACCCAGTGTACCTACCTCACACCCTGGTCCTATCACCCAGTGTACCCCTACACACCTGGTCCAGAATCCCAGTGTAACCCCCTTACACACCCTGGTCCATATCACCCGTGTTCCCCCCTACAACCCTGGTCCATATCACCCAGTGTTCCCCGTCCACACACCCTGGTCCATATCACCCAGTGTACCTCGCTACACACCCTGGCCGCCATATGTCACCCAGTGTCCCCGCTACACCACCTGTCCATTGTACCCAGGTACCCCGCTACACACCCTGTCCATAGTACCCAGTGTACCCCGCCACACACCTGGTCCATAGTACCCAGTGTACCCCGCTACACACCTTGGTCCCATATCACCCATGTGTACCCCCGCCTACACAACCTGGTCCATAGTACCAGTTACCCCGCTACACACCCTGGTCCATAGCACCCAGAGTACCCCGCTACACACCCTGGTCCACCTTTAGACCCAGTGTACCCCGCTACACACCCTGCTCATATACACGTTCCCCCGATTACCACCCGGCCATAGTACCCAGTGTACCCCGCTACACACCCTGTGACGTCCTAGTACCCAGTGTACCCCGCTACCACCTGGTCATAGTACCACCAGTGTTAACACGCCACACAACCCTGGTCCATAGTACCCAGTGTACCCCGCTACACACCAGGTCCATACACCCAGTTACCCCGCGCACACACCGTGGTCCATAGTAACCAGTGTACCCGTACACACCCCGGTCCATGCACCAGTAACCCCTCACACCCTGGTCCATAGTACCAGTGTCCCGTACACCCTGGCCCAGGTAGGTACACACCATGGTCCATCAGTACACCCAGTGTACCCCGCTACACACCCTGGTCCATAGTACCAGTGTACCCCGTACACACCCTGGTCCAGTAGTAGTAGTACCCAGGTGTGTACCCCGCTTACACACCCTGGTCCATAGTACCCATGTACCCCGATCAACCCTGGTCCATTAACCGTGTACCCCGCTTACACACCCTGGTCCATAGTACTCAGTGTACCCCGCTACACACCCTGGTCCATGACCCAGTGTACCGCTACCACCCTGGTCCATAGTACCCAGTGTTATCCCCGTACACAACCCTGGTCCATAGTCACCAGTGTTAGTACCTACCCCGCTACACACCCTGGTCCAATAATTCTCACCCAGGTACCCCGCTACACACCCTGGTCCCTATACCCAGTGTACCCCGCTACACACCCTGGTCCATAGTACCAGTGTACCCCGCCTACCACCTGGGCCATATACCAGTGTACACCCGCACTCACACCCCTGGTCCATAGTACCAGTGTACCCCGTACACACCCTGGTCCATAGTCCACCCAGTGTACCCCGCTACACACCCTGGTCCATATCACCCAGTGTACCCGCTACACCCCTGGTCCATAGTACCAGTGTACCGCCTACACACCCTGGTCCTAGTACCCAGTTACCCGCTACACCGGTCCATATACCCAGTGTTACCCCGCTACACACCTGGTCCATATCACCAGTGTACCCCGACACACCCTGGTCCATATCACCAGTGTACCCCGCTACACACCTGGCACATATCACCCAGGTGTACCCCGTACACACCCTGGTCAATAGTACCATGTGTACCCGCCTACACACCCTGGTCCATAGTACCCAGTGTATCCCCGCTACACACCCTGTTCCATAGTACCCAGTGTACCCGCTACACACCCTGGTCCATATCACCAGTGTACCCCGTACACACCTGGTCCATATACCAGTGTACCCCTACACACCATGGTCCATAGTACCCAGTGTACCCGCTACACACCTGCGTTCATAGTACCAGTCACCCGCCCTCACCACCCTGCGTCCGTAAGTTACCCAGTGCTACCCCGCTAAACACCCTGGTCCATATCACCCAGTGTACCCCGCTACACACCCTGCGTCCATAGTACCAGTGTACCCGCCACACACCTGTCCATAGTACCAGTGTACCCCGCTACACACCCTGGTCATAGGTACCCAGTGTACCCGCTACACACCCTGGTCCATAGTTACCCATTGTACCCCGCTACACACCATGGGCCATAGTACCCAGTGTACCCCGCTACACACCCTGGTCCATAGTACCCAGTGTACCCCCTACACACCCTGGTCCATATCACCCAGTGTACCCCGCTACACACCCTGGTCCATATCACCCAGTGTACCCCGCTACACACCCTGGTCCATAGTACAGTGTACCCCGCTACACACCCTGGTCCATAGACCCAGTGTACCCGCTCACCCCCTGGTCCATAGCACCCAGGTTACCCTTCCTACACACCCGGATCCATTCACCCAGTGTGACCCAACGTACACACCCTGGTCCATAGTACCCAGGTCCCGCCTACACACCCTGGTCCATAGTACCCAGGTGTACCCCGCTACACACCCTGGTCCTAGTACCCAGTGTACCCCGCTACACACCCTGGTCCCTAGTACACCCAGTGTACCCCGCTAACCACCCCTGGTCCTCATCACCCAGGTTCCCCGCTACACACCCTGGTCCTAAACCTGTTCCCACGCTACACACCGTCCTAGTACCCAGTGTACCCCCCGCTACACACCTCGGTCCATAGTACCCAGTGTACCCCGCTACACACCCTGGTCCATAGTACCCAGTGTACCCCGCTACACACCTGGTCCATAGTAACCAGTGTCCCCGCTACACACCCCTGGTCCATAGTACCCAGTGTATCCCCGCTACACACCCTGCCGTCCAAGTACCCAGTTGCTACCCTCGCTACACACCCTGCGATCCATAGTACCCAGTGTTCCCCGCCTACACACCTGGTCCATAGTCCCATGTCCCCCCTACCACCCTGGTCCATAGTCACCCAGTGTACCCCCTACACACCCTGGTCCATAGTACCAGTGTACCCCGCTACACACCCTGGTCCATGAGCCACCCAGTGTACCCCCTACACCACCCTGGTCCATAGCACCCAGTGTACCCCGCTAACACACCTGGTCATATCACCCAGTGTACCCCGCTACACACCCTGGTCCACAGATACCACAGTGTACCCCGCCTACACACCCTGGTCATGATACCCAGTGTACCCCCGATACACACACCCTGGTCCATGTACCAGTGATCCCCACTACAACCATGGTCATAGCACCAGTGTACCCCCTTACACACCCTGGTCCATTTAATAGCCACCCCGTGTACCCCGCTACACACCCTGGTCCATAGCACCCAGTGTACCCCCTACACACCCTGGTCCATAGCACCCAGTGTACCCCGCTACACACCCTGGTCCATAGCTACCAGGTACCCGCTACACACCCTGGGTCCATAGTACCCAGTGATCCCCTACACACCCTGGTCCATAGCACCAGTTTTTCCCGCTACACACCCCTGGTCCCCAAGGTACCCAGTGTATCCCCAGCTACACACCCTGGTCCATAAGCTGACCCCGCTCACCTGGCCCTGTACCCAGTTTCCTTCCCCGTACACCACCCTGGTCCCATAGACCCGTACCGCCACCTGTCATCACCTTTCCGTCTACCCCAAGACCGTGTACGCACACACCTGGTCCATAGCACCAATTGTACCCCCTACACACCCTGGTCCATAGACCATTGTACCCCCACGCTAACACACCCTGGTCCATATCACACCCAGTGTACCCCTACCACCTTGTCATCACCCTGACGCTACACACCTGTCATGTACCAGTGTACCCCGCTACACACCCGGTCATAAGTACCCAGTGACCGCCGTACCTTTCCTGTCCCGTGTACCCCCTACACCACCGGTCATACACCCAGTGTACCCGCATACACACCCGGTATCACGTGTACTACCTACCACTACAGACCTGTCCAACAGTGGTACCGCCCCGCTACACACCCTGTCCATAGCACCCAGTGTCCCCGCTACACACCCTGGTCCATAGCAGCCAGTGTACCCCCTACACACCCGGTCCTATCGACCAGTGTACCCCGCTTGACACACCCTGAGGTCCATAGCTACCAGTGTACCCCTAACACCTGGTCCATAGACCCAGTGTACCCGCTACACCACAAACCTAACCGGTCCATAGACCCAGTGTATCCCGCCCGCGACACACCCTGGTCCTAGCACCCAGTGTCACCGCCTACACACACCTGGTCCCATTACCCAGTGTTCCCCCTACACACCCTGGTCCATATCACCCAGTGTATCCCACTACACACACCCTGGTCCATATCACCCCAGTCTACCCCGCTACCACACCCTGGTCATAGATACCCAGATGTTCCCCGCTACACACCCTGGTCCATAGTACCCAGTGTACCCCCTACACACCCTGGTCCATAGCACCCAGTGTTCCCCGCTACACAACCTGGTCCATAGCACCCAGTGTACCCCGCTACACACCCTGGTCCATAGCACCCAGTGTTCCCCGCTACACACCCTGGTCCATAGTACCCAGTGTACCCCGCTACACACCCTGGTCCATATCACCCAGTGTTCCCCGCTACACACCCTGGTCCATAGCACCCAGTGTTCCCCGCTACACACCCTGGTCCATAGTACCCAGTGTAGCCCGCTACACACCCTGGTCCATACTCGTACTGTCTCCTATACTGTCTCTGTGCAGGGTTACCTTGATGGATATTGACTTGGATTACGAGAGACCCAATGTTGAGACCATTAAGTGTGTGGTCGTAGGAGATAACGCTGTTGGAAAAACCCGACTGATCTGTGCCCGAGCTTGTAATGCCACCCTCACTCAGTACCAGCTTCTAGCTACTCATGTACCAACAGTTTGGGCCATTGACCAATACAGAGTGTGCCAGGAGGTAAGGAAGCAATGTATTTTATATCTATCCTCTGTCTAAATGATCTATAGCTACGGCTACCTCCAGTAATACAGGTACCATAGATCTACTACACAGCTACCTCCAGTAGTACAGGTACCATAGATCTACTACACAGCTACCTCCAGTAATACAGGTACCATAGATCTACTAAACAGATAATTCCAGTAATACAGGTACCATAGATCTACTACACAGCCGCCTCCAGTAATACAGGTACCATAGATCTACTAAACAGATGACCTCAAGTAATACATGTACAAAGATCTACTACACAGCTACATTCCAGTATTACAGGTACATAGATCTACTACAACCCGAACAGGACCATCTGTAACACCTCCAGGTAATACAGGTACCATACATCTACTACCAAGCTCGCTCAGTAATACAGGTACCATAGAATCTACTACCACAGCTACCTCCAGGTATAAGGGTAACATAGATCTAATAACAGCTAATAGTTCCAGTCATTACAGGTACATAGTCATACTACACCAGCTACCTCCAGTAATAACAGGTACCATAGATCTACTAACACAGCGCCTCAGTAATACAGGTACGCCCTAAGATCTACTACACAGCTACTTTCCAGAATACAGGTACCATAGATCTACTACCAGCGCCTCCAGTAGATACAGGACCATAGATCTTACTACCCAGCCGCCCAGTAATACAGGTACCATAGATCTACTACACAGCTACCCTCCAGTAATCAGTTAGCCATCAGATCTAAACACAGCACCTCCAGTAATTTACAGGTACCATAGATCTACTCACAGCTACGCCTCCAGTAAACAGGTGCCATAGATCTACTACACAGCTACCTCCAGTTAATACAGGTGCCAAGATCTACTACAACAGCTCCTCCAGTATAAGCGTACCAAGATCACCATCGCTCAGTAAGAATAATTCAGATCATAACCCTCCATTAATACAGGTACATAGATCTAATACACAGCAGCTCAGTAATACAGGTACCATAGATCTACTCAACAGCTGCCTCCAGTTAATAACAGGTACCGAACTACACACCTTATCAGGATGCTACTATACACAAGCTACCTCCACGTAATACAGGTACCATAGATCTACTACACAGCTACCTCCAGTAATACAGGTACCATAGATCTACTACACAGCTGAACCCTATACCAGCATCTAGGGGGGTGTACGTCGGCGGAATACTGCATAGATTACTACACCAGCTACCTCGTATAATACAGAGACCATACATCTACTACACAGCTGCCCCAGTAATACAAAAAAGGGGATCCATACATCACTACACAGCTAATCCAGTAAGTAAAAGGTACCAACATTCTACTACACAGCTAACCTCCAGTATGACGGTACCAGAGGATCTACTACACAGCTAAGCCTCCAGTAATAAGGTACCTAGATAACTACACAGCATACCTCAGTAAATACAGTACAGGATCTCTGCTACCCATACCAGCTACCTCCAGTAATACAGGTACCTAGATCCATATACACGCCACTATTATTACATACATCTCTCACCACTCCGTAATACTAGGTACCATAGATCTATACAAACAGCTGACCTCCAGTAATACAAGGTACCATAGATCTACTACCACAGCTACTCCAGTATACAGGTAGCACAGTCACTCACTACACCAATAAGTACAATAGATACTACCGCACCTCCAGTAATAGTAATAAAGGTACCATAGATCATACTACACAGCTAGCCTCCAGAATACAGGTACCGAGATCTACTACAACAGCTGCCTCCCAGTAATACAGGGTAGCACAATTAATCTACTAAGCTCTAATACAGGCCAAGATCTCCACGCTCTCAGTAATACAGGGTACCATCAGATCTACTACCACAGCGCACTCCAGAGACAGGTACCAAATCTACTACACAGCGTACCTCCAGTAAGTAATCCAGGTTTAGCCAAGATTATACACAGCTACCTCCAGGTAATACAGGTACCATAGATCTAATACACAGTACCTCCAGTAATACAGCGATACTCACAGGCCTTAATACAGGACATGCATACCGTACCTCCAGTAAACAGGTACATAGCATTCTACTCACAGCAGCCTCCAGTAATACAGGTACCTAATCTAATACACAGCTGCCTCAGTAATACAGGTACATTAGATCTATCTACACACCTAGGTACAACACTACATACTCGTAATACAAGGTACCATAGATCTACTACACAAGACCAGTTATACAGGTCACAGCTCCAGCTAGAAATACAGGTAGATCTGATCAGATCCCTATGTTCGGGAGCTTGGGATCATCCTATCACGCTTTGTTCGGCGGATATTCCTGTGGTTTTAGCGGAAACCGGGATGTGGTGTAGATGAGTCAGCGTGTCTCTTTTGGACATCGGATACAACACTTTGATAGTAAGGTGGTGTATGTCAGACATCTATGTATGCACTGTATAGGGATTAATCCATATCTAATCACAATAGCTGCCGCACAATGACGTGTCCTGTACTACTGGGAGAGTGTACTCTATTGCGCCTTATGTTATCGCATGGAGGTACGTGTGTCGAGGACATGTCAGCCGTGTTAGTTCCCATATGACGGTGACAGCCATTCGGACCATCAATAGGGACAGACTATATCATGGGAGGTACATCAGGTGCGAGAGTAACAATAGGTCAAGTAGTGATCTGTATGGATAAGTATATATAGAATTATAATATCTATACAAAAGATAAGGCATGACAGTACGGGTATGGTTCCAGGTAGCTCAGTAATTATCTGGGTATCTGATCAGTCCATGGACTTCTCAAATATCCAGAAAGTCCCTGAAAGTTAATCAACGTAACATCATGCCCCATTACCAATCATGACATAGGGAACATATATTATATGAAATAAAGAATCAATGTACATTCCTAGGCTCCCATACAATTACATATTATCGTATAGACAGTATCTATATATATATAAACATAGAGAAAAGATAATCAATGTCACATTCCTAGGTCCACCATACATATTCATTTATATCTGTATATACAGTATATCTATATATATAAAACTGAAAAGTAATTCAATGACATTCCTAGGACCCATGAACATATCAGATTATACTGATAATACAGTATATCTATTAATATATAAACATAGAAAAGTAATCAAGGTACATTCCTAGGCCCATACAATATAATATCCTGTGTATAAGTATATCTATATATATAACACATAGAAAAGATAATCAATGCTACAGGTCCAGGCCCCATACATATCATATGATCTGAGATAAGTAGTATTCAAGTAATTATAATAAACATAGAAAAGATACAATCAAATGACATCCTATCCCATTACAATATCATAGATCTGTATAGACACGTATATTATATATATATAACCATAGAAAAGATAATCAAGTACATTCCAGGCCCCATACAATATCATGTATTATCTGATATATAAGTATATCTCATATATAAAACAGAAAAAGATAATCAAGACTTCCGCAGGGCCCCCATCCAATACCAACAATATTCATGTATCTGTATATACAGTATATCTATATCATATATAAACATAGAAAAGATAATCAATGTACATTCCTAGGCCCCTACAATATCATATTATCTGTATACAAAGTATCTCTATAAGATATAACCATAGAAAAGATAGTCAATGTACATTCCTAGGCCCCCATTTACATATCATATTATCTGATTACCGAGAATCTCTATATATAAACATAGAAAAGATAATCAATGTACATGTCCTAGCCCCATACAATATGCATATTATCGTATAACGTATATCATATATATAGTAAACATAGAAAAGATAATCAATGCTAAGTTCTAGGCCCCATTACAAATCATATTGATCTGAATAACAGTCATATTATATATAATAAACAGTAAAAAGTAAGCAATGTCACATTCCTGCCCAACAAATCATATTATGTGTATAACAGATAATATATATATATAAACATAGAAAAGATTAATCAATGTCATTCCTAGTCCCAAACAATATCTATTCATCTGAGACACGTAGTATATCTATATAATAAACATAGAAAAGTAATCAATGTAACATTCAGGCCCTCATACAATATCACTATTATCTGATATAAAGTATTATCTATTATATATAAAAATAGAAAAGATAATCAATGCACATTACTAGGCCCCATACAATATCATATGTATCTGGTATATAAGGATATCTATATATTATATAACATAGAAAGATAATCATGTACATTCAAGGCCTCCAGACAATATCAATGATTATCGGTATATACAGTATATTAGTATATATAAACATAGAAAAGATAATCAATGTACATTCCTAGGCCACATACAATACATATATCATGTATATAAAGTATATCTTACTATATAAACATAGAAAAGATCAATCAATGTACATTCATAGGCCCCATACAATGATATATTATCTGACTATAAAGTAATCATAATTAAATATATAACAATAAGAAAAGATAATCAATGATACATTACTAGGCCCATACAATTCATATAACTGCTGGTATAAGTATCATCTTATAATGATAAACATAGAAAAGATAAATCATGTACATCAAGGCCCCAGACAATATCATATGACTGTATATAAAGTAAATCTATTATTATATAACATAGAAAACTAGATCAAACGTACATTCCTAGGCCCCATACAATATCCATATTGGATCGTATGACAGTATATTCTATATATCTAAACTAAAAAGTATAAGTCAATCACATGCTACTAGGCCTATACAATATCATATTATCTGTCGATTAACAGGTTTCTATAATATATAAACTAGAAAGTATCAATCAATCCCACATTCCTTAGGCCCATCAATATCATATATCTTATAAATATATCTTGATAATACATAGAATAAGCAAAGTACATTTGCCATTCATAGATATATATCTATTCAGAATCAAATATAATGAACAACTTGTCATTAACCTTGAGGCTCCATACATATCATATATCTATATGATATAAAGTATATCTATTATAATAAACATAGAAAAGATAATCAATGACATTCCTAGGCCACATACAATATAAGATTTATCGTGTATATACAGTATATTCTAATATATAAACATAGAAAAGAGATCAATGTCCATTCCTGGCCCCCATTACAATACTCATTTATATGTATAAAAAGTATATCTATCTATATAAAACATAGAAAATAATCAATGTACTATCCTAGGCCCCATCAATATATCATATTGTCGGTATAAAGTATATCTATATATATAAACATGAACAGATAATCCATGTACATTCTAGGCCCCCATACAATATCATATTAGACTGTATATACAGTATAATCTATATATACTAAACATAGAGAAACGATAATCAATGTCATTCTAGGCCCAGTACAATTCATAATATTATCTGTATATAAAGTAAGACTAGTGCTAATAGTAGAGTCTGTTTAAACGGATACTAGAAAAGATAATCAATTATATACATATTGGACACCCACACACCGAATTAGATTACTATGATCTGGTATAACAGTATTATTATATATATAACATAGGAAAAGATAATCAATGCACATTCCTAGGCCCCATACAAATCATATTATAGCTCGTAGATACAGTATATCTATATATATAAACATAGAAAATGAATAATGCACATTCTAGTCCCATACAATATCAATGTATCTGTATATACAGTATATCTTATATATAGAACATAGAAAAGATAATCAAGCAAAGTCTAGGCCCCATACAATTCTATTAATCTGTATTATGTACAGTATATCTAATATATAACATAGAAAAGATAATCAATGCACATTCTAGGTCCCATACAATATCATATATCTGGATTTACAGTTATATCTATATATATAAACATAGAAACCGATAATCAATGCACATTGCCTATGGCCCCATGACAATATCATTATTATCTGTTATACAGTATATCTATATATATAAACATAGAAAAGTAACAATGCAACCATTCCTAGGCACCCCATAAAATATCATTCATCTGTATAGATCCAGTATAATCTATATATATCAAACATAGGAAAAGAATAATCAAAGTACATTCCTAGGCCCACATAAAAGCATGATTAGCTGTATAATAGTATATCTTATATATATAACATAGAAAAGATAATAAATGCACATTCATAGGCCCATACAAATCAATATTGTATATACAGTATTATATTTATATAAACATAGAAAGATGACCAATGTACATTCCATAGCCCCATACAATATAGATTATCTGCGTATATAACAGATATCTATATATAAACTAGAAAAAGATAATCATGCTACATTCCTGGGCCCCATTTACAAATCATATTATACTGTTAATATACGTATTGGTGTTATATTATGTATTATAAACAGAGAAAAGAAATCAAGTTTTACATTCCTAGGGCGTCCCTCCCCTACAATATCAATTATCTGTATATACAGTATATATATCATTATAAAACATAGAAAAGATCATTTCAGTCACATTCTAGGTCCCATACAATATCAATTAATCTGTATATACAGTAAATATCTATAGATATAAACATAGAAAGATTAACTCAATGACATTCCTAGTCCCATACAATTATTTCATATTATCTGTTATATACAGTCTAATCTATAATATATAAACATAGAAAAGTAATCAATGGTACATCCTAGGTCCCATACAATATCATATTATCTCTATTTACAGGCTATATTAATTATATATATAAACATAGAAAAGATAATCACTGTAAGTTCTAGGTCCATATCAATATATATTATCGTATTATACAGTTAGTATATCTAGATATAAAACATAGAAAAGTTGAATCAAGTCACATGTCCTAGGCCCATACAATATCATATTATCTGTATATACAGTATATCTATAGTATAATAAAACTGACAAAATATCAATGAGCATTCGGCCCATACAAATCAGATTATTGATATACAGTATATCTATAATATCAAAACATAGAAAAGATAATCAATGCACCATCTAGCCGCCTACAATATCATAATTATCTGTATAATACGTATATCTATAGTATGTATATAGAACCAACTGGCGAGACTAGATAATCAATCGTACATTCCTAGGCCCCATACCAATATCTATTATCTGTATATACAGTATATCTATATAATCAAACATAGAACAGATAATCAATGACATTCCTAGGTCCCACAATCATCAATTATCTGTAATCACCAGATGGGAAGAAGAAATCCTATAGCTTATATATCAAACATAGGAACAAGATAATCAATGTACATTTCCATAGGCCCATACATAGTCATTATTATCTGTATCTACAGTATATCTATATATACCCCACAATCCAAAGAAAAGAACCTAATCAATTAATCTCTAGGCCCCATACAAGATCATCCTACTCTGTATATTACTATATCTATATATATATAAACCATAGAAAAGATAAATCAATGACATTCCTAGGCCCCATACAATATCTATTATCTGTCTTACCAGTATATCTTATATCATACCAACAAGAAAAGATAATCAAGGTACATCCTAAGGTCCCAACAATATCATATTATCGGATATACAGTATAAATTATAGTATATATATACAGAAAGAATAATCAATGTACATTCCTAGGCCCATAGAATATCATATTATCTGTATATACAGAATATCCTATATATTAAAC
>JAACNH010005325.1:0-20679 GCA_019447015.1 Hymenochirus boettgeri | reverse complement strand
GATATGTTACACTGTAACTGTATATACTGTATAGGGTACACTGTACTGTAATATACTGTATGGGATACAATGTAATGTATATACGGGCTGGAATACACTGGGTAACCGTAGATTACTAATGATACTGTAATAATATTATGCATTTGCATTGTGTGTAGGTATAAATTACTTTTGTTTAAATTAAACTACCTCTATTTTGTTAATCTATCATCTAATCTATCTATCTATCTATCTATCTATCTATCTATCTATCTATCTATCTATCTATCTATCTATCTATCTATCTATATCTATCTATCTAACTCTGCTTCTATCTCTCTATCTATCTATCTATCTCTCTATCTATCTACTATCTATCTCATCTATCTATCTATCTATCTATCTATCTATCTATCTATCTATCTATCTATCTATCTATCTATCTATCTATCTTCATCTATCTATCTATCTTCTATCTATCTACAGCTATCTATCTATCTATCTATCTATCTATCTATCTATCTATCTATCTATCTATCTATCTATCTATTTATCTCTATTAAATATGAATGTAGTTGCTTTGTTACAATTGTTAAGAATAATTTAATACTAACCGTTTTTCGGTTGCCCAATGTCACTCAGGTAGAAGTAGATATCTATCTGTCTGTCTGTGTGTCTGTGTGTGTGTGTCTGTGTGTCTGTGTGTCTATCTATCTATCTATCTATCTATCTATCTATCTATCTATCTATCTATCTATCTATCTATCTATCTATCTTTATCTATCCATCCATCAACCCACAATATTTAGGCACTTGATCATTCTAATGGAATTTGGTACCAAACTTATTTTACCATTTCCGCTATAGAAACAAAGTATTAATGATGCACATCAAACTCACTAAATACAATATGTCGTTGTGTGTGTGTGTGTGTCTGTATTATAACAGTATTTAAAGCCAATCTCTAAATTAAGCTGATAAATACTTATCTAATCTTATCTTAGGTGCCTGCTGCCTGCCAGTTTGCCTTGACTGGTATGATACAGAGAAGACAGTGGATTACAATAGTCCCATGTACCAGAGGTGGGGGGGGGGCACTGCCCCACTGGGATCCCCTCCTGACACTTTATCATGGGCTTGGGGTTTCACCTACTATGATATAATGCTGCACAGTAAACCAATGGCTGTAGAGCAGTTTAGAAGGATTTAGTATTGCCTTTGAGATGTGTTTATACTATACTTCTCATACTTAAACATGCAAAAGTGCACTTGGTACCCAGGAATAACTAAATATCTTTGTCTAAAGTGGCAACCTAAATGGCCGGCTGCTTTGTGGTTGTGCTCCATATTAGTACATAAGGATCATTTTATTTCAATTGGGGAGCTCTTATTCAGTTGGAAAGGGACCGCTTAGGGCAAAGTAGGATTTCCATAGCAGAGTTAACATCACTCAAGTAGAATCCAACGCCTGATTGTGCTTCAAATCTCTGCAAGAGGAGGTGGGGAAGGTTCCACCAAATATAATGGGGCCCCCTCCCACCCACATCCAACTGCCTGGATCTGCTCTCTGGTCCACAGACACGTGTCTGGGGCTAAGGATATTCGGTCACAGAATGAAATAAATAGATAGACAAACTGGAATATGGATAGATAGACAGACAGAGACAGACCGACAGACAGACAGATAGATAGATAGAAATATGGATAGATGATAGATAGATAGATAGATAGATAGATAGATAGATAGAAATACAGAAATATAGATAGATAGATACATAGATAGATCGATAGATAGAAATACAGAAATATGGATAGATAGATAGATGGATGGATGGACGGGCGGACGGACAGACATATAGATAGATAGATAGATAGATTAGATAAAAAATACATGAAACATGTAGAACAGACCAGACATATATATAATAATAGATAGATAGATAGATAGATACAGTAATATAGATATAGAGATAGAATAGACAGACTACAGACATAACATTAATTCCGTTTGAATTACATTCCATTATATAAATAGATTATGATAAAAGGCACTGTTATTGTCCAGATGACTGACCCCGCAGTGGAAATTCTGTGTTCTGTCCAAATAATCTAACTGATCTATGGATGTCTATAAATGTACAGTTACCATGTGGGATTTCGTTCTATCATTCTATATTGTTCGCAAATCTAGTTCTCTATTTAAAGACACTCACATAAAATTTATAACCCCCACATATAATTTATAACCCCCACATATAATGTATAACCCCCACATATAATGTAGAACCGCCACAAATAATTTAGACCCCCACATATAATTTATAACACATACAAAAAATAGAATTCTAGTGCACAAACAATGTTTGTGCACTAGAATTCTTTTTTGTATGTATTATATTTTTGGTCTCTATTTGCACTTAATTGGATGTACAACACCCAATTTCTATATATTGTATATAAGTATATAATTTATAACCCCCACATATGATGTAAACCCCCACATATAATTTACGACACCCCACATTAATTAGACCCCCTATATATTTAGATCCCACACATATAATTAAGATCCCACATATATAATTAAGAACCCCCACATATAATTTAGAACCCCTACATATAATGTATAACCCCCACATTTAATTTAAAACCCCCACATATAATTTAGAACCCTACATATAATTAAGAACCCCCACATATGATTAAGACCCCCACATACAATGTATAACCCCCACATATTATTTAGAACCCCCACATATAATTTAGAGACCCCCCACAAATGATTTAGAACCCCCACATATAATTTAGCACTCCCACATATGATTTAAACCCCTCATATGATTTAGAACCCCCACATATGATTTAGATCTCCCACATATAATTTAGATGCCCCCACTAGATTGATCCAATGATATATCCCCCACATAATTTTAGAACCCCACATCTGATTTAGATAGATATTAAAGCCCCCACATATACCAGAAGGAACCATTGATTAGAACCCCCACAATATGATTTAGTCTCCCACATATGATTTGAACCCATACATATGTATTATAACCCACATATAATTTAGACCAACCCCCACAACTGAATTTTAGAAACCCAGACCCATATGATTTTAGAATCCCACATATATCGTGCTTTAGATGCCCCCACATAATGATTTAGAACCCCCACATATGATTTAAATCTCCGCACATATAATTTAGAAGCCACCACATATTGAATTTAGAAGCCCAAGTTATGATTAGACTCCCCACATTTAATTTAGATGATCCCATATATTTAGAAGCCTCCACATATATTTAAGAAAGAACACCCAACATTAAATCATTTGAGATGCCCCCACATCTGATTAGAAACAGTATATTACAGTACAGTGTAACATATACAGTATATTACAGTACAGTGTACTCCATATAGTATATTAGAGTACAGGTCCCTATACTTTATATTACAGTATAGTGTATCCTATACAGTATATTACAGTACAGTGTACCATATACAGTATATTACAGCACAGTGTAACATATAGTTTATTACAGTACAGTGTAACATATACAGTATATTACAGTACAGTGTACTCCATATAGTATATTAGAGTACAGGCCCCCATACTGTATATTACAGTACAGTGCAGTCCAGTGTACCCTATGCAGTTTATTAGAGTACCATACAGTCCAGTGCAGTCCAGTGTACCCTATGCAGTTTATTAGAGTACCATACATCAGTGGCCAGTGTAACCTAGCAGTTTATTAAGAGTACCCTACAGTCCAGTGCAGTCCAGAGTAGCCCATGCAGTTCAGTGTACACCATGCAGTTTATTAGAGTACGGTACAGTACAATGCAGTCCAGAGTAGCCCATGCAGTGCAGTGTTACAACATGCAGTTTATAGGATAGTACTGTACAGTACAGTGGTAGCCCATGCAGTGCAGTGCAGTGTATCCCATCCACAGACACTGTAGCGAGGTGTTTGGCAGTGTGTGATGTAATTAGCTGTAGCTGTTCCATTGTCTGTACATTGACTGGCTCCTCCTCTCCGCCTATAACCTGTCTCTGCCTAAACAATCGCCCGTGAAGCTGTGATCTGCACTGAGCCCAAGAAGGCGGGTTGGTTCTAGTTAGCGCCGTGTGACTGTTCAGCCAACAGGATCTGGCGTTAGGAGCAACACAAGTGAAAAGAGAGGGAGAGGGAGACCCTGTGTATCCAGTCCCAGTGTGAGAACCATGTCGATGAGTCCCAAACACACTACTACTCTCCCTTCTCTGTGTCTGATATACTGAGTCCATTGAGGAAAGCACAAGAAAGTGGGGATGGAGGGCACCGGATTGGGGGCTCCCCTGGCAGCCTATAGGCAATCACAGGTGTCTCAGCCCAGCATGCAACAGCACTCCATGGGCCACAATGCTGCCTACCACATGACAGCAACAGGGTTCCCCCAACTTTCCCACACCCACCATGGGGGGCTACTGCATGGCAACCTGGGCAACCTGGGCAATATGAGTGAATTGCCACCTTACAGGATACAATGAGGAACAGCTCAGCTACAGGATGGTATGGGACCAATCCAGACCCCAGGTTCTCCACCAGTAAGTATGAGCAGTGGATGGGCTCCATGATACATGGACATACAGACATAGCAGGGAGATGACAGACAGACAGTGGATAAGAGATGGTTTGTAAGGAATATGCCATTGACCTACAATCAGATTAAAGTAAAGACTACACCACACAACAATACACTCATTGGGAGAGATCACATTAACTTTTAAGTTTTAGAAAACTTCCATAGAAAAGGTAATATATAAAGGAAAGGAACCTTTATTTATAACTTACATTCAGCCAACAAATCGTGTGTGGATATTTTTATTATATATTAGTATATATAGATATAGTAGAGATAGTAGTAGACATAAAAAATAAAACATCAAGCCCCACACGTTTTAAGTTGTCTATCCTCTCTATCTATCTAGCATCGATCTATCTACGATCTATCTATCTATCTATCCTATCACTATCCATCCATCCATTCTATCCATCTATCCATCCATCTACCATCTGTCTATCCTCTCTCTCTCTCTCTCTCTCTCTCTCTCTCTCTATCTAGCCAAATCAGATACAAACGTTTTGGTCCCCCCTTCTGGCTGATAGGTCCAAGAAGGGGACCGAAACGTTGCTACGTGTGTGGTTTGCACATTAAATTTTTTGCACAAGACTTGAGAGTGCCGTGCAACTTTTACTAGTTGGATATCTATCTATCTGCTACTATCTATCTACGTCTATCTATCTATCATATCTATCTCTTTTTCACTCATCATCTACTATCTATCTATCTTCACTCTATATCTATCTATCTACTTCTATCTATCATCTATCCATCATCTATAGTAATGCTGTATGTTATATATATATATATATATTATAGATATATATATATATATATAGGTATGTAGGTAGAACAAATCCACTTTCAGAATTAAACCTGTTATGGTTTCAGTGTTAATATATAATGCTAGTATTGATATGTATATATGTTATATCCATAAACAGCCAAACATCAACATTTTTAAATAACCAATAATATGTATCCAATAGTACACCGCCCTGAATCTAAACATTGTTTGTTAGAAGAAAATTTACTATGTAGAATATTTCATGTTCCGGCTTTAAACTAACTTTGTCCATCTGTGGAATGTAGAATCCTAAATAGATACAGTGTTAGATTTATCTATATATATACATTGTTATATTTGTCTATATAGATACATTGCTATATTTGTCTATATAGATACATTGTTGTATTTGTCTATATAGATTAATTGTTATATTTGTCTATATAGGTACATTGTTAGATTTATCTATATAGATACATTGTTATATTTGTCTTTATAGATACAGTGTTATATTTGTCTATATAGAAACATTGCTATATTTGTCTATATAGATACATTGTTATATTTGTCTATATAGATTCATTGTTATATTTGTCTATATAGGTACATTGTTAGATTTGTCTATATAGATTCATTGTTATATTTGTCTATATAGATACAGTGTTATATTTGTCTATATAGATACATTGTTATATTTGTCTATATAGATACAGTGTTAATTTGTCTATATAATCATCGTTATATTTTTCTATATAGATACATTGTTATATTTGTCAATATAGACACAATTGTTATATTTGTTCATATAGATACATTGTTATATTTGTCTATATAGAACAGTGTTATTGTCTATCTAGATACATCGTTATATTGTCTATATAGATATAGTGTTATATTTGTCTATATAGATACAGTGTTATATTTGTCTATATATATATATATAGTGTTATATTTGTCTATATAGATATAGTGTTATATTTGTCTATATAGATACATTGTTAGATTGCTCTATATAGATACATCGTTATATTTGTCTATATAGATATAGTGTTATATTTGTCTATATAGATACATTTTTATATTTGTCTATATAGATACATCGTTATATTTGTCTATATAGATACAGTGTTAGATTTGTCTATATAGATACATTGTTATATTTGTCTATATAATACTTTTAATTTGTATATATATATTATTATATAGTTTTATTTGTCTATATAGATACATTGTTATATTTGTCTATATAGATACAGTGTTATATTTGTCTATATAGACACATTTTTATATTTGTCATATAGATACATTGTTAGATTAGTCTGTATAGATACATTGTTATATTTGTCTATAAGATACATTGTTATATTTGTCTTACGATACATTGATATATTTTCTATACTGATACATTGTATATTGTCTTAATGATCTATTGATAGATTTATCTATATAGATACATCGTTAGATTTGTCTATATAGATACATTGTATATTTCTATATAGATAAATTGATATATTTTCTATACTGATACATTATTTATTATGTCTATATGATACATTGTTAGATTTGTCTATAGTGATCTATTGATAGATTTGTCTATATAGATACATTGTTATATTGTTTATATGGATACAGTGTTATATTTGTCATTATAGATACATTTTATATTTGTCCATACTGATACATTGATATATTTGTCTAAAACTGATACAGTGAAATATTCGTCTATACTGATACATTATTTTATTTGGTTACAATGTTACAAAGTCTGATCTTAGAGATGTTCTAATGGTTCTTTCTCCTTTCTTTTGCCCAGTTTCTCGCTTATGGGACCCTCCAGTGGAATAACATGGGCGGTCTGGCAATATGGGATCCCTGGGAGATGTTGGTAAGGGGATGGCCCCCCTGCAGGCGACCCCAAGAAGGAAAAGGAGAGTTTTGTTCCTCTCAGGCCCAAGTCTATGAACTGGAAGGCGATTTAACAACAGAAATACCGTGTGCCCAGAGAGAGAACACTTGGCCAGTATGATCCACCTGACTCCCACCCAGTGAAGATCTGGTTCCAAATCACCGCTACAAAGATGAAGAGACAAGCTAAAGACAAAGCAGCCCACAGCAGATGCAACAGGACAACAATTCCTGCCAACAGCAACAATCCCCAGAAGGGTGGCAGTGCCAGTCTTGGTAAAAGATGGAAAAACCTTGCCAAGTCTGGTTCTAACACCCAAACAGCTGCCCTCCAAAGTCATCAGCAGCAAACAGCAAACAGCTATCACAGTGGCCACCAATGGGCTTGGACAACATCAGAGCACCAAACAAACAGTGCAGGGCACTCTCCAGATAGGTGCAACATTCCAACAGCCCATCTGGTCTGCAGAACCAGGTGACCAGTCTCTCCCACCTAAACTCTTCCAATTCTGATTATGGCACAGCTATGTCCTGCTCTACCCTACTCTATGGTAGGACATGGTGATTTCTAAGCCAAAACCTTTCTCATCTGTAAAAGGAAGGAGGGAAAATAAACTGCTGTACTGTAGGGAGGGTGGATGTATAAGAGGTTTCAAAACAAATCCAAAAAAGAAATGGGGGATAGAGTTAGGTATTAAACTGGATGGATGATACTCACAACGTCCCCAAAAACAATTGAAGGATGGACTTCAAACTCTTTTCTCCTGGACCACAAGGCTTTCTACTGAGGATGTGGGAGACTGAAACCTCTTTACCTTGCAGACTTCAAGAGATTTTTTTTTTTCCTAAGCTTTTATGTGAAAGTGTAAACATTGATTTGTGGAACTCTGCACATAGATTTTAGTAAAATGTACATTTTTTATTGTCAACAAACAAAATAACCACCCACGGAAAATAAGAACTGTCTTTTTTTAAATGGCAAACAACTATGAATGATGTATATAATGATTCCAGAGCCCTGTATAAGCAATGATTTCTTCCTTTTGGTGTATATAGTTTAGGGATCTGGTTCCTACCTATAGCAAACTCTTAATAAATTATGCACAATGGAATAAATAATACATTTATTATCTTGTTTTGTTATTGCTGTGATATCCCCCATTGGAGCAAAAGGCTCTGTGCAGTGCTGGGAAGGATAAAGGAATATTACAGAGGATCAGCAAGTGCCCTGCCATCCTACTAGGTCAACAGTAATAGAATAACAGCAGTTTATACAGTCTTGTAATGTGACACTGTGCTAAGGGAAAGAAATGTCAGACAATTTAAATAAACAATGATCAGGTCCTTCCTATTGTTACATAATTAATATATATGTGCAGTGTCACCCAATGTTTCAGTTAGATTGGAACCCATCAAGGGAAGCTTCCAAGGGCTGATTCTATTTATTTTATATTTTTCTTTTCTAGTCACATACATTTTGTTGGTTGACCTTTTTCTGTTCAATGCAAGGATTTTTTTTTTATCCCAGGAAAGGGGGAGGGGGGGGGGGAAAATCTCTTCTCAAAAAAAATAAATGAATAAATAAAATGATTTAATGGAAAAAAAAATATTATAGTTTTTGCCTTTTGTTTTTTTGGATCGTTTGAATGAATCTAAACTTGATCAGTGAACGAATTCTTTCCTTTCTGCTTGGAATGTGTGGTCTCTGCACATGGAGAATTTCCTTTTAACTAAAGATTATTTTTGTTAAGAAAAAAAAGACCAATTCTTCAGCTGCAAAGCCACGAGTTATTTCTGTCATCTTAACTAAAGGGAACACAAAGTGTGTGTGTGTACATTTAGTTGTGAATATTTTGTATCCAACATATATATATATATTCTTATATATATATATATATAATCTATATCTTTATATATATCATACATATATGTGTGTGTGTGTGTGTGTGTTGTGTGTGTGTGTACATTGTTGTTAACATTTTTGTATCTTTGTATCTAACATTTATTACATATATATATATATGTGTGTGTGTGTGTTTGTGTGTGTACATTTAGATTTTGTATCATAATATATATATATATATATATATATATATATATATATGTGTGTGTGTGTGTACATTTAGATTTTTGTATCATATATATATATATATGTGTGTGTGTGTGTGTACATTTAGATTTTTGTATCATATATATATATATATATATGTGTGTGTGTGTGTTGTGAACATTTTTGTATTCAATATTTAAATGCACAAAGAATTATATATATATATATATATATATGTGTGTGGTGTGTTTTTGTGCACGTTTATTTGTGAAAATGTGTGTACCAAACACGTGTGTGTGTACAGAGAATCAACATTACAAAAACTTCCTAAATTTAAGGTCAAATCGTGAGCAAAAACCGTTTTTTTAATTCTGTTTGTGGATGTTTTTCTTGCTGTGCACACGGGAAGTTTTGGCTTCCTGGGTGTAATTGGCGAAATAATTGGTTTTCCCCCTTTAGAGATTGTAAATTGTTTCGGGGTTTTTTTCCCATTCAAATCAATTCATTTTCATTGTACTGCTGAGCGTTAAAGCTTGATATCTATTTGGCTCTTTCTAGATAAAGGTGAGCGGGTAAGGAGAACAAGCAAACACTGATCCCTCTACATTTCCATATCAATCAGCACTACAGCAAACACACAGCAGCCCCTAAAGAGAGAGGGAGGAGGAGACACTCATACAGAGAGAGAGAGAGAATTTCTGCTTAAAGAATTCAATTCATCTCCCATATTATACCTGTCCCACAGAGGAAGGTGGAATGGACAATGTAGAGAATCTCTGAGCAACAGAATGATACATTAACTAGGTAACCCCCTTGATCTCTGTTGGCACCAATGCATTGGGCTACAGAAAGCCATTTTCCTCACTTGGTGAGGATTCTATTGCTGGTCTCTGATTGTGAGAAGGACTGATCCTGTCACTGCACCAGGTAGGCTGTGCTCTGAATACACTGCAGGCTGCCTGGGGGTTCTGGGGGATTGAGGAGTTGTACATTCCTAGTAAGTAGTCTGGGTGTTTTTCATTTAACTCTGTTCGATCACAATTTTCTACTCATTGTCCTTTCTCTATTGTGGAAACTGGATCCAGCAATGAAATAAATAATAGATTGAGGTTAACTTCCCCTTTGATTCTATCCTGCACTAAAATCCTGATAGGACAACAGCTCCCTACTTCAAGGCTCATTGAGATTCTCTGCTCGACTTAATGAAGTCTGTGTATTGCAAGGTGCCAGTCTACATGGGAGCCCAGGGGATCGGGGCAGAAGGGCCCCAGCCTGGAACACAGAGGGGCCAGGGAACAGCCAACAGCTGGGACTTACAAAGACACAGACTGGCAGGAAGATTGGAAATTGTGCAACAGGATTAACCCTGCAGGTACCAGAGCTTGGGACAACTCAAGGGACAACCTGGGACAGACACTGTATTCTGGGCATGGTCAAACACAGGTTAGTAGATAAATAGAAATGCAAGTTTGTACTTATTTCTAGTAATAAAGAATACACACACACACACACACACACAGATATCATTCATAGATACACACAAAAATTATTACACAGATACAAACAAATTAATTACAAGGTACACACAAAGCATATTCACACACATATACATACACAAATAATTACACAGACACAAACAATAAATAATTACACAGGTATACACAACATATCCAACGATACACACACAAATAATTACACAGACAGAAACAAAAATAATTACACAGGTACACACAAACATATTCACACAGATACACACAAAATAATTACACAGACAAAACAAAATAATACACAGGTACACACAAACATATCACACACATACACTCAAAATAATTACACAGACAGAAACATAAATATTTACGCAGGTACACACAAACATATCCACCCACATACACTCAAAATAATTACACAGACACAACACAAAAATAATTACACAGGTACACACAAACATATTCACACAGACACACACAAAATAATTACACAGACACAAAAAACAAAATAATTACACAGGTACACACAAACATATTCACACAGATGCACACAAAATAATTACACAGACACAAAAAAATAATCACCCAGATACACACAACATAATCATCCTTATTCACATAAACATACAAATTATACACACACAATCACAACCATGCACACATAGAACATCTTCCTCTCTCTGACCCATTCAATTCTTCAAATTATAGCGGTTGCCAATGTGATTTGGAAACCGCTGCTAGGTTATAAGGTATTGTATACACAGGGTCAAATGTCATTTATAATAGGGGGTCTCACTATTATGTAATAGGGGGTCTCACTATTATGTAATGGGGGTCTCACTATTATGTAATAGGGGGGTCTCACTATTATGTAATGGGGAGTCTCACTATTATGTAATGGGGGTCTCACTATTATTTAGTAGGGTTTTCACTATTATGTAATGGGGGTCTCACTATTATTAATGGGGGATATCACTGTTATGTAATAGGCATCTCAGTTATGTGATAGGGGTCTCACTATTATGTAATGGGGGGTCTCTCTATTGTGTAATAGGGGGTCTCACTATTATGTAATGGGGTCTCACTATTATTTAATAGGGGGTATCACTGTATGTAATAGGGGGTCTCATGTTATGTAATAGGGGGTCTGACTATTACGTAATAGGGGGTCTCACTATTATGTAATAGGGGGTCTCACTGTTATATAATAGGGGGTCTTACTGTTATGTAATAGGGGGTCTCACTGTTATGTAATGGAGGTCTCACTATTTTGTAATGGTGGTATCACTATTATGTAATAGGGGGTATCACTGTTATGTAATAGGGGTATCACTGTTATGTAATGGGGGGTCTTGTTATTTAATGGGGGTCTCACTGTTATTTAATGGGGGGTATCACTGTTATGTAATAGGGGGGTATCACTGTTATGTAATAGGGGGTCTCACTATTATGTAATGGGGGTATCACTGTTATGTAATAGGGGGTATCACTGTTATGTAATAGGGGGGTATCACTGTTATGTAATAGGGGTCTTACTGTTATGCATCATAGGCAAAACCTAAACAGATTATTTGATGTGCAGGGATCAGCGCCTGAGTGTGTGTGATATTTATATACAGTAACCATAGTACTGGGAGCTGAGCAGTGCACAGGAATGGATACAGTCAGTACAATGTATTATCTACATTTGTATTTTTATACACACTATGGACATATGTACGCAGGGTATTTCTTTTTAATGTTGGAAAGGAAAAATAATAACCCCAGATAATGTATTTTCATTCATTCATTTCATTCAACCTATTCCTTCCTGGAAAACTTCTCATTATCCCAGTATTATTGTTGTATTAGTATTACTGCCGTGTTATATTCTATTGTAATAGTCACTTTGTAATAGCAACTAGTTGTTTAGTTGTGATTGATTTTTTTCTGACTTCTATTTATTCTCTGTTCATTCTATGGAAAGAAACTACAAAACTGAAACCCATAAAGAGAACGAATCCCTGTTGTATGGACAGATCGAGACTGTACTTAGAACCCCGGGGCTGTCTAGTAACAGACTGTGGTAGATTGGGGTACAGTGTATACGGACATATCCAGTAACAGACTGTGTGTAGATTGGGGCACAGTGTAACGGACAGATCTAGTAACAGATGTGTGTAGATTGGGGCACAGTGTATATGGACATATCCGTAACACACTGTGTAGGTTGGGGTACAGTGTATATGGACATATCCAGTACAGACTGTGTGAGTTGGGGCACAGTGTATATGGACATATCCATAACACACTGTGTGTAGATTGGGGTACAGTGTACTTGGACATATCCAGTAAACAGACTGTGTGTAGATTGGGCAACAGTGTTATGGACATATCCAGTAAAAGACTGTGTGTAGATGGGGGCACAGTGTAATACGGACAGATCTAGTAACAGACTGTGTGTAGATTGGGCACACGTGTATACGGACAGATGTAGTAACACACTGTGTGCAGATTGGGGTACAGTGTATACGGACAGATCCAGTAACAGACTGTGTGTAGATTGGGGCACAGTGTATACGGACAGATCTAGTAACAGACTGTGTGTAGATTGGGGTACAGTGTATATGGACATATCCAGTAACAGACTGTGTGTAGATTGGGGCACAGTGTATATGGACATATCCAGTAACACACTGTGTGTAGATTGGGGCACAGTGTATATGGACATATCCAGTAACACACTGTGTGTAGATTGGGGTACAGTGTATATGGACATTCCAGTAACAGACTGTGTGTAGATTGGGGCACAGTGTATATGGACATATCCAGTAACACACTGTGTGTAGATTGGGGTACAGTGTATATGGACATCTCCAGTAACAGACTGTGTGTAGATTGGGGCACAGTGTATATGGACATATCCAGTAACAGACTGTGTGTAGATTGGGGCACAGTGTATACGGACAGATCTAGTAACACACTGTGTGTAGATTGGGGCACAGTGTATACGGACAGATGTAGTAACACACTGTGTGTAGATTGGGGTACAGTGTATATGGACAGATCCGTAACAGACTTGTGTAGATTGGGGCACAGTGTATATGGACAGATCTAGTAACAGACTGTGTGTAGATTGGGGCACAGTGTATACGGACAGATGTAGTAACACACTGTGTAGATTGGGGTACAGTGTATATGGACAGATCCAGTAACAGACTGTGTGTAGATTGGGGCACAGTGTATATGGACATATCCAGTAACAGACTGTGTGTAGATTGGGGCACAGTGTATACGGACAGATCTAGTAACAGACTGTGTGTAGATTGGGGCACTGTGTATACGGACAGATGTAGTAACACACTGTGTGTAGATTGGGGTACAGTGTATATGGACAGATCCAGTAACAGACTGTGTGTAGATTGGGGCACAGTGTATATGGACAGATCTAGTAACAGACTGTGTGTAGATTGGGGCACAGTGTATACGGACAGATGTAGTAACACACTGTGTGTAGATTGGGGTACAGTGTATATGGACAGATCCAGTAACACACTGTGTGTAGATTGGGGTACAGTGTATATGGACATATCCAGTAACAGACTGTGTGTAGATTGGGGCACAGTGTATATGGACATATCCAGTAACAGACTGTGTGTAGATTTGGGCACAGTGTATACGGACAGATCTAGTAACAGACTGTGTGTAGATTGGGGCACAGTGTATACGGACAGATGTAGTAACACACTGTGTGTAGATTGGGGCACAGTGTATATGTACATATCCAGTAACAGACTGTGTGTAGATTGGGGCACAGTGTATATGGACAGATCTAGTAACAGACTGTGTGTAGATTGGGGCACAGTGTATACGGACAGATGTAGTAACACACTGTGTGTAGATTGGGGTACAGTGTAATGGACAGATCCAGTAACACACTGTGTGTAGATTGGGGTACAGTGTATACGGACAGATGTAGTAACACACTGTGTAGATTGGGGTACAGTGTATACGGACAGATGTAGTAACACACTGTGTGTAGATTGGGGTACAGTGTATACGGACAGATGTAGTAACACACTGTGTAGATTGGGGTACAGTGTATACGGACAGATGTAGTAACACACTGTGTGTAGATTGGGGCACAGTGTATATGGACAGATCTAATAACAGACTGTGTGTAGATTGGGGCACAGTGTATATGGACATATCCAGTAACAGATTGTGTGTAGATTGGGGCACAGTGTATACGGACAGATCTAGTAACAGACTGTGTGTAGATTGGGGCACAGTGTATACGGACAGATGTAGTAACACACTGTGTGTAGATTGGGGTACAGTGTATATGGACAGATCCAGTAACACACTTTGGGTAGATTGGGGTACAGTGTATACGGACAGATGTAGTAACACACTGTGTGTAGATTGGGGTACAGTGTATATGGACAGATCCGTAACAGACTGTGTGTAGGTTGGGGCACAGTGTATACGGACCGATCCAGTAACAGACTGTGTATAGACTGGGGTACAGTGTATACGGACAGATCCAGTAACAGGCTGTGTGTAGATTGGGTACAGTGTATATGGACAGATCCAGTAACAGACTGTGTGTAGATTGAGGTACAGTGTATATGGACAGATCCAGTAACAGACTGTGTGTAGATTGAGGTACAGTGTATATGGACAGATCCAGTAACAGGCTGTGTGTAGATTGGGTACAGTGTATATGGACAGATCCAGTAACAGGCTGTGTGTAGATTGGGGTACAGTGTATATGGACAGATCCAGTAACAGACTGTGTGTAGGTTGGGGCACAGTGTATATGGACAATCCAGTAACAAACTGTGTATAGACTGGGGATATGGACAGATATAGTAAATGACTGTTGTGTAGATTGGTGTACAGTGTATATGGACAGATCTAGTAACAGACTGTGTGTAGACTGGGACACATTGTATATGGACAGATCTAGTAACAGACTGTGTGTAGGTTGGGGCACAGTGTATATGGACAGATCCAGTAACAGAGTGTGTGTAGATATGGGTACAGTGTATATGGACAAACCAAGTACAGATAGATAGATAGATAGATAGTATAGATAGATAGAGTAGATAGATAGATAGATAGACAGACAGATAGATAGATCGATTATATTTATTATGTGTGTGTGATATTTATTTATGTATATATATTTAAATAGAAGAGAAAATTAGATAGATAGATAGATAGATAAATAAATAGGTAATTATATAGATAAATAGATAGATAGATTAGATATATAATAATAATAATTAGTGATAATAGATATAGATAGATAGATGAATAGATAGATAGATAGATAGATAGATGAATTACGTGTGGTGTGTGTAGTTGGTGGAATGTATAGATACATAGATAGCTAGTAGATAGTAGTGAATAGTTTAGATAGTAGATATAAAAAAAAGAAGAAAATCAAAGAGAAGTAACGATAGATAGATAGTGTTTTAAGTGTTAGATGATGATAGAGGATAGATTTAGATAGATAGATATAGATAGCATAGATTAGATAGTAGATAATAGATAGATAGAATAGATAGTGATAATATGATATAGTAGATTAGATAGATAGTAGATAGATAGATAGATAGATTAGATAGATAGATAGATAGATTAGATTAGATGATAGATTTAGATATTGATAGATATATTTGATATGATGATGATAGATAGTAGATTAGTGTAGATGTAGATAGATGACTAGATAGTAGATGGAGGTAGATAGATAGATAGATTAGATAGATAGATAGATTTAGATAGATATAGATGATAGTAGAATAGATTAGATAGATAGATAGATAGATAGATAGATAGATAGATAGATAATAGATAATAGATAGATAGGATTAGATAGAATAGATAGTGATAGATAGGCAGTAAGGAACAGTAATTGCCCTAATTCTCTGTACATGGCAGGTTTGTGGTTTGAATATTTTAATGTTATTACATTTTAAAAAATAGTATTTAAATGAACAATTAGATGTTTCTTATTTTATATTTTTAAAATGGTTGTTGTTACTATATTAACTATATTAATGATTATTATTATTATTACAGCTTTCGTTTTCTTTGCCCGGATTGCCATATTGTGTTATGTTGATATAATGTGTTGATCCCAACACCATTTTGTTATTTATAATTTTGTGGTAAATGAAGGTTGTTAATTAAGGAGCAGAATTAACCCTTTGCTCCCATTCCAGGGTCTCCCTCTGTGATAGACATTTTATGGATTCATTGATTAGTATCCAAGATAATAAACTGACCCAGACCCTGACAGGTGAGGAGCATATCTGGAATAGCTGGTAATCTGACCCTATTCCTACATACAAACATTATGTACATTATGTATAACATTCAGCCTGTGTTACCTGAATAAAGCCAACCTACTATATAAACTGAAATGAAGTGTCTTCTCTATTGTTATTAATAAATACAACACTGCATTATCATATATATGGGAAACTGGATGTTCCTATTGAAATAAACAGGGTCTGTGTGTGTTCAGTGAACTTGTTTGTATCACATTATATGTGTGTGTAGTTGTATTATTTGATCAATCATACATGTGTGTGTGTAGTTAGTTTGTATCAATTACATGCTGTTGTGTAGTTGTATTTAGTTTGTATAAATAACATAAGTGTGTGTAGTTGTATTTTGTTCACAACAACATACTACACTAATATAAAAATCCAAAAAGTCCTCAAAGTGCACTTTTGTTTATATATATAATGTGTGTGTGTATCTTGTGTGTGTATACACAGTTATATACACTCAAGGTTCGTTAATGTTTCTTTTTATTATTTTAGGTGCAAGTGTTAAAAAAAATATATGTGTGTTCTATATTTATTGGTGATTATGTGTGTGATTTATTTGTGATGTGATATATATGTTGTGATATATATATGTGTGTGATCTTTTTATGTGTGTGGTGGATCTATGTGTGTGATATTTATTATGTGTGTGATATATTGTGTGTGTGATCTTTATTTTCTGTGGTATGTGTGATTTTATGTGCGGAGTGTAATTTTTATATTTTATGTGTGCATGTGTTGTTTTGGTGGGTGTGTGTGTGTGGTGTGTTTTTGTTTTGTGTTTTTTTTTATTTTTTTTTGTGTGTGTGTGGTGTGTGTTTTTTGTGTGTGGTGTGTGTGTTTATATTGTGTGTGTTGTTTTATTATGTTGTGTGTGTTGTTGTGTTTATATATTATATATGTTGTGGTGTATGTGTTGTGTGTTTATTATTTATATGATGTATATGTGTGTTTTATTTATGTGTGTGTGTGTGATTTTTCTTATATATAATATATATTATATATTATATGTATATGTGTGTTTGTTGTGTGTGTTTTATATATATATATATATATATATAAATATGTATGTGTGTGTGTGATTTTTATATATATATATATATTATATATAATATTATGTGTGTGTTTATATATATATATATATGTGTGTGTGCGTGCGTGTGTGTGTGTGTGTTTAGATATCCATATTATATAGTAGATGTATATACAAAACTGAAGCCTCCTTATATATAAATGATGTGCCATATAGAAAATAGAATAGTCTATGGAATACATATATATAGATCTATATACATAGACTAGGTAGGAAATCTAATATAATGTGTATAGTGATACAAAGTGTAAAACCCGGTTATCCTTTCATTTTGCTAGGACAATCCCAGTTTAGGGAAGGATACAAACATCTATTACTAGATCCAATCTATAGAGATAAGTAACTATTGGTATAAAATAGAACTCTTCCAGGATATTTCCTATTAACCCTTCCCTGTCCAATTCACTAGAATTTCACTTTCTGTTTCGTCTGCACTCTGGAAAATCATTTACTTTCCTGATTGTATTTTTATATATTAGAGCATTTACCCCCCCCCCCCCCCATAAATAAAACTAGTTCCTAATGTCCCAGCCAATTAAAACTACACAAGAGCATTTTAGTTTGTTGTGTGGGACCTCATTAATGCTATAGCATTCTGCTGTACATTGTATCCTATGGTAGAGGATCTGTCTGATCTCTACACAGGAACCATTCAGTGGAGTGATCAGAACAAATTCTGCTTCTATAATGTCTCTGTACAATAGCAATGTAATTATCCAGCCAAAGGATTTCAAATGGCAAAAAAAAAACAGATATGAGTGGGACTTGGCTCCAGAGGTCTGCTAGCATCATCCCCTTTCAATACATTTTAAACAAGAGGATCTGGTGAGTGATTCAGATTCAATACACATAATCAGTTTGCCTCTTCTTATTTCCATTTAAAGCAGTCCCCATTTCAATCATGCAGGGATGAAGTAAAGAAAGCCTCATTCTCCTGCCTGGGAGGGGGCACAGGTTAGGAAATAAGATGCCAGGTACTAAATATTTTCTTCTTTGCTCACCCCCTCTCTTTTTTTACAAGACATTTCTCAGTCACTAAAAAATATTATTTAATTGCATTTAAAGTCTATGTAGGGACTGGAGACTCCCAAAAGGGATATGATTGATAATAGAAAGGAAAAAATGATTGATTGTCCTTCTATGAGATCTTAAGGTTAACAGTCATTTAATCAAGAGCAAATCTGGACCAATAATTTAGAGAAACATTTTGAAGAAGAAAACCCTTACAAAGACCTATAAATAGCCAAGGACAGGATAGAGAAATATATATATATATATATATATATATATATATATATATATATTATAAATCACTTGTTCAATGGCATTTGTTCTATTTAACCAGAGATAGTGTTGGAGAGGGGCTATGTCAGAAACAAGGCAGGATTCCTATTGGATCTTGGGACCCTGTTGCAGTTCTTGTCTGGTGTCTCCCATCATTCAGCAGTAACTTTAGAATTATTAAATGTAATTTCTCTCACTTTCACTTTTCTTTCTCCAGGAATACCTACCACCCCCACACACACCATACACACACACCACACACACACACACCATACTACACACCACACACACACACACACATGCAACTACACACATACACACACACATACACACACATACACACACATACACACACGCACACATACACACACACACACACACACATACATACTAGGAAGTGAGGGGGTTAAGAGACGTTGAAAGTAGCTCTTGACTGAAGATTCTACAGGTTGAACAGCAGAATTTTTGTTTCTTCCCTATATGTACATATAATGTGGTTCATTGTGTTACCAAAAGTTATAATGTGAACCATAGAAAACAGACAGATTTGCTATGAAAAAGGAGCCTAATAGTTACAAATAGCACTGATTACAATGAACAGCAACTCCTAATGTGATCATGCGTGTGTCTTTGTAGGTATGTAGTATGTGCTCAACTGCTCATATATGTATTTATATATCAACATCTTTATGTGTTGTACTCCCAGATTTCTAAGAAAGAGATAAATCCTGTGTATTGATTAAAATAGTTTGTGACTGAATTTGTAAATAATAATTTTAATAAAACAGGAATTGCACCCACTATTGGAATAGGAGACAGATAAAAAGTTTTCCCTAGGACCCCTGTCAGTGCAGCACTGACCACACAATCAGAACGTTTCATTAATAATGGGATCCACTACATGGAAATATAAACAATTCACTCTTTATTCATTTCTCTACTTTTCTAACTTTAGCTATCAGGGTGAACACAACAGAAGAATTCTAAATATCAAGAGACTGACCAATCAGCAATGAAAAACCACACATGGGTTGCAAGTAAACAGTGTAAATATCTCCAGGTCTACATGTCAGTCATTATCACCAGGGTTTAGGACATTTCATAGAGAATCTACTTTCTGTATGGATATATCTATATACTGTATATGTATAGTAAAT